>CAJNOL010005007.1:0-13003 GCA_905250125.1 Rotaria sordida
AAAAAAATAAAAGTGAAGATGAAGAATCTTTAAGTCGTGCATTCGATAGAGCTTCATTGATTATATATAAAACAAGTGTTTTCCCAACTGTCAGTTTTGTGTTTCGGAAAGAAAACGAGTTTTATTTAAAAATGCCTATTTTTCAAGGTCTCCTGACACAATCAGATTAATAATATTAGAAATATTTTGACGAAAAAAACAATCACTAAATGAGTATTTATATATTGTTATCATATATCAATCGAAAGCTTTTGAAAAGAAGAATCTAACGAGCATATGCAGAACTTTATCCACCAATATACATGCATATACTAAGGGTGTGAAGGTGCAGACGACACCCTCACTTTCTCATCCTCACCCTATCCTCAGACTTCTCCATCACTCAAGGTAACACCAAAACTTCGCGAGTATTTGAAAACGTTTCTCAGTCCGAGAAGGGTCCAATGCAATCGAAAAAGGTGAACTTAAGCGGACATCCCCCTTTCCTGACCGAAAATTTTCAGTCTTTTCCTTTTTCATTCTTCATATTTAGTATATAGATCTAAATGCCCTCTATCTAATGAGCACATTTTAAGAAGGTTAAATCATCTTTTTATGTATGAGAAACTCGAAAAAAATCTCAATTTTATGCTCAAAAAGCCAAAAAATACAACTTTCTTTACGATTTTCTCAAAATCAGTTTTTTAAACGAAAAATTGAAGTTTTCCCCCTTTTTCTCCTAGACGGTTCGACCAATTGGGCTCAAACTTTTTTATAAGTACTTCGATCAAATTGGGGGTGTCTTTTTTTTCTCTTGAAAATGTTGTACCTATCAGGTTTGACAGATTTTACAAAATTAGCACCATCCGAAAAAAAGCTTTTTTTCATGGTTTTTTCAGTAGTGTCAAACTTGAAATTTGAATTCAAGTACTCAACTATCAGTTCAAACATTCAACTATTCAATTATTGAAGTATCCAACTATTCAACTATTCAAAGATTCACGTATTCAAGTATTCAACTATTCAACTATTCAACTATTCAACTATTCAAGTACTCAACTATTCAAAGATTCAAGTATTCAAGTATTCAACTATTCAACTATTCAAGTATTCAACTATTCAACTATTCAACTATTCAAGTTTTCAATTAGTCGGAGCTTGTGACGCTACAGATTTTTCTAGAATGCTGCCAGTATTACATAGGATGTTAGAAGCTTCTTCTATAATATAATGCTACAAGTAGCTCCTAGGATGCTACAAGTATTCCCTGTGATGCTACAAACATCCGCTAGGATGTTGCAAGTATCCAATAGGATGCTACAAACATCCACTAGGATGATACAAGCATCTCCTAGGATGCTATAGGTTTTGGTTAAGATGCTTCAGACATTTTCTGGGGCGCTACAAGAGCTATGTGAGAGGCTTGAGCTACTGTGCAGCAATGAGTAGGAACAATGATGTGCACAAAGACGTGTATAGGTCGCGACGCTGAAATAGAAGGTGAGTTAGGTGGAGAAAAGCAGTTCTCCACTAAATATCCGCAGAACATTTGATAAGTTAAAATTTGAATAGTTGAATACTTGAAACTTGAATAGTTGATTAGTTGAAACTTTAACTATTCAATAATTGAATACTTGAATTCAAGTTTCAAGTATTACATGTATGTTGTGAGTATAAGAAAAGCCATTAAAACAGATAGAATAGAATTTTATTATACAGATTTTGTAGAGAATTTCGCAGCGCATCTTTTCAAAAAGAATTCAAGATGTTATCATTCACCTAAGCCGTGATGTTTGCGAAATAAAAAAAGTTACAACATTATGGACATCCCATAGTAAAAAGAAAAATACCACTTTCTTTCTAATTCATTTTTTATACTTTTAACTGCATTTAATGTTCAGCGTAAATATATCAAAAGATGCAGTACGTTTCGAGCTTTCTCGCTATATATAGTAGATTAAAAAAATAAAAGAAGTATAGTAACAAAAAAAAAGCAGTAAGGAGAATTTCAATTGACTCCACTGTAACTGATCATATGGTAAAATTCATAATTGTCTTCTTCGTCAGCTAGCAATAAATCTCAATTTCATGCAATAAGAGTCTTTGAGCCAATTTCTCTCTCAATCTCAAACTCTTTTTCTCTTGTGTCAAAATTGATGTCAAAAAAAAAGAATATAGTCATAGATAGAGAATCTCTTATCTTTTAGTAGATAGAAAAGTTGTGCTACTGCCTTATTGGTTTAAGCATGTTCAACTGTCAGATTACTGAATGAATAAAAGGTGACACATAAGATGCCATAGATTCATTTAATTCGACATCTGTGTTGTATTACTCATTAATTTACCTTGTTTCTTGCTGCTGTTTGTTATTCTGCCTTAAACATTTTCCCATAAAAGTTAGAAAGTAAATTGTCGTGTTGTCAAAATGGAGTTGATACCAATCTAATTAGATTAATTGTATAGAATTTGTGAAATAGATAACCCTAAAGAACTATCTTTGATTAAGCACATGAAATACATGACCATCTGGAGCTAGAACGTCATGCGTTATGGACAAATCTTGAAAGCTGTGCAGTTCATGCGAATAAGAAAGAAAACTCTATATAGGAAAAGGTAGTTTCGAGTTTTAATCGCTCTCCAGACCGAACATTTTTCACCTAAGAATAAGTTCGACTTGTGAAAATATATCTACTGCTTTTAATCATGGTTTTAATGAAAATCATTCTTCCATACGTGTGACTTTCTTAGGATTCTTGATCATGAAAATGATGTGCTATAGACAAGCCTTGAAGTCTGCACAGATCAAGCATACGAAAAAAACTCGCCTAGTCAATGATTTTCCTCAATAGTTTAATGCAACTTTTCTAACCATGTGATAAAGCAGTGAAGTCTTGACACTGATCTCTATAAGATTTTTAAAACGAGGGTGTGGATCATAGAGGTTAAATATGAATTTCGGGAATGTCATTTGTGATTATAAAAATTCCGAGAACACGGGAATCCAAAATCCGCCATTTCCCCCTTGGATTCAAGACCGTTGCTTACAAAAGCAATCATATATCTAGCAATAGTTTGTTTATTGTAGGCAATCCTATGCATTTTTATATAGGCAACTTAGCAAGAAGAAGAAACAAGAGAACATATAATGTTGATATCATCGTTGTTTGGACAAAATCAAATCGAAGGAAAGAAAAGAGAATAGAGAAATAGAAAGACAAAGAATAGAATGAGGAGAGAATGATCTACATAGGATCAAGATAAGAGTAATGTCGAGGTTAGAAGAACAACACAAGAGAAATTACGTATATAAGAATACTTCTTAGGATGACACTATCTAAAAGTTGCGTTAATTCTTAAAGTTCATTAGATAATCATTTTAATTCGGTGACTTAGAGTTCTACAAAAACAAATTTTATATTACATACTAAATCTTCACGAACCATTAGAATACTAGAGAATGTTCAGCAATTCATATATGTGAATATTTAAAAAACATAATAAACATTCATAGAAAATGTTATATACTTATTTTATTTTTTGATATTGATACGAGAGAAAATTATTTTGAAATTTTTAAGTGTTTATTTCTGCTCGATCAAATTTGAGACGCTCTATCCAATCATAAATGTATCAATTTGAAGGTTAATATGTTGAATTTTCATACTAATCTCTGTAATTCGAAATGTCTCTTAATCTAAGGTATCAGATAAAACAATTACATGACGTATAATCTCAAGATTAATTGTAGTATTTTAGAATCAATAAAAAAACAAAAGAAATGTCATTTGCATTGACTAAATTTCATTTACGCTGTTTGCTTCTGTTTCATGACGCATGATTAGACATTTTTCCTTGCTTCAACATGGTTTTTGTCTTCTGAATGACAGATTTTTCACCTAGTCACTGTGTAAACGAAACTAAAATACTTTTTTTTTCATAGTGTACTTAGAATAAAATGTTGACGAAGAAATGACTAATAAAATACTCAATATGATTAATAAGAAATAAGCAAGGAAGTAACACATAGACAATGTATTTAAATAGTTCGATTGAATTGATTGAAAATAGAAGATTTTATTTCGAATAAAATCAATACTATTTTTCTGATCCAATCAGATAAATAGTATAAGACCAAATAACATTTTTATTGTTCAATAACTTGTTGTTTTTGGTCAATCATTAAGAATATTTTTTTTAAAAATTTAGATCTATCATAATAGAATCAAATTTTCACTGATTAAAACTTCTTGTTCTATATAATAGAAACCATGTTTAGTCGATTTATTTGGTTTACTCTGCTTTTCTATAGTCAAACTACGGTTGAAATGGCTCTTGTTAAGTACGATTTTATCATTCGTACTATTCCTTCAAATCCTGATGGTTATCCACGTCCTGTTGTCATTATGCATCATGCTAATTCTTCATGGGATATTGATCGACCTTTTCCAGGTCCACTCATTCGAGCAAAACTTGGTGATCGAATACAAATTCGAATTACAAATATGTTACGTGATCAATCAACTTCTCTCCATTTTCATGGATTTCATATGTTCAAAAACCCATGGGCAGATGGTGTTGAACATATTACACAATGTCCTGTCAATCCTTATACATCATTCATACAGGAATTCAATGTAACACAATCGGGTACATTTTGGTATCATTCACATAGTGCTCAACAGTATGCCGATGGATTGGTAGGACCAATTATTATTGATAATGATCCAATTGAAAAACGATATTCTTATGGATCAAGTGATCATGTTATTATGTTTCAAGAGTGGTATCATGAAACTTGGTCAGATTTAATGACTGCCTATCAAGGTCCTTTCGGTGCTTATCAAGGCAATATTCCAATTTATCCATGGCCACCTACAACTTTTCTTATCAACGGACATGGTCGATTTGATTGTCGTACAACAAATTGTACAGATCCTGGTACCTGGATTGATGTATGTGGTCGACGACAACTCGCTCAATGTATTCCACTTCGTGAACCTTTTCTCGGTTTATGCAAGCGTGAAGCACATCCTATCGATGAATTTCAATGTTCATTCGGTAAACAGATGCGTTTAAGATTGATCAATGCAGCCAGTGGTATTCCATTTCGTTTTTGGATTGAACAACATAATCTAACTATTGTTGCACGTGATAGTATTGAAGTTGTACCAATTACCGTGTCTCACATTAATATTCCTATAGGACAACGAATCGATGTGATTATACAATGTAATCAAAATTCAAATCGAAACTATACAATGTTTGCTGCGAGTCGAAATAGTTTTCAACCGTCTCATATCATTACTGGACCGACACCAACAATGTGGACAACGGCAATTTTAACATATGATAATTCTAGCACGATTATGAATGGTACTAGTCAAATTTTTAATGAATCAAAATCAAATCCAGATAGCTCATTTTTTGAATATGAATATTTGAAGCCACTTGCTTCTCGTCGTGCTTTACCTGCTGTTCGACGAGTAACATTAACATCTGTTGTTCTTTGGAATAATCGAACAGGTATTGATGCTCTTGAAGAATGGGCCATCAATGGTATTACTTTCAAACCACCAAAGGAACCATTATTGTTAGCTAATTATTTTGATGGAACATTAGACAATGCCATTGCCGAACAACGATCAGGTCGTGTTGGTAATATTCATGCTACACATGTAGTCAATTTCGAATACGGATATACTTATGAAATCTTGATGATCAATGATGATCCACAACAACATCCATGGCATATTCATGGGTATACTGTTGACTTTATTGCTGCAGGAAGATTGCCTACTATAGAGCCAGTTACATGCAATTCGACAGCAAGACGAATAGAAAATTTCGATTATAATACTATTCTTCCACCACTCAATTCAACACCTCCTGTTCTTACTGTAGGTGATTCATTCAATATGCCTCGTGACAGTTATGTAGCATTTCGTTTTACGGCAAATAATCCAGGTCCATGGTATCTTCATTGTCATATGGAGTGGCATATTTCGCCTGGTTTATCAGTAGTTCTTTCAGTTGGAAAAAATGGACAATACAGAGATTTGATAGATCCTCCATACGACAACTTTAATATGTGCGGAACAAGTCAACAATGGGCTATGAGACAGATTTTGCCAAAAAACTTCAACAATCAAACTTACCTTTGATCTATCTTCGATTATGTTTTTCTTTTTTGTTTCTATTTACTTAGTCATAAAGTGCTGATCTTGTTATTAATAAAACACAATTGAAAATGAATGCTAAAATATATAGCGAGAAAACTGATACTACAGCTCTGTCTTCTTCACTACTGGCCGACCTTACAAACACATAATAGATAGATAGAATAGACGAAGATTCGGAGCGTCACAATATTCGATATGCCTAGGGCTTTCATTTTGTCAATACAGGCGATCAATTGTGTTGATTTTACGATAGGAAAGGATGAATTGACAATCGCTGCTGTAAGATTAGTTTAATCAAATTTATTTCAGATGTTGATGTATATCTAGTCAGAAAACGTTTTGACTGTAACTTCTTTTTATCATAGCAGTTTCAGGCGCTAATTTGTCGAGATTTGAGACCAGAGTACTTGATAGATCCAAATAGTTTTCGTTGAAATTCTAGAGAAATATCTGGGAACCTTCCCTCGTTAGGATGTGATTGTCACTGGAAGCGACATAAACATATCACTTATGAGTGTAATCTACATTACACTTACATTAGATCAAATAAAGTAATGTTTGTAAGTGATATTGACCAATTGATTAACAATCTAAGAGAAGAAGAAAGAAAAATTCAAGATATTTATAAAAAGATTATTTGATTTCTTCATGTAAACACAGTACTTCCGATAACGATGATTTTCTCGAATATCTTCGATGTTTTCTTCACGAAGAGTAGATGAAACAGAGTGCCGATGCTCACAATGTTGAAGTTATCAATAATCTTGAGAAAATGATGACTGGTTTTATAAACGATATGGAACTATTCAAAAAACAAATACAAAATCAAAGAAATTTAGAAAGTACATCTCGAAAAATTGCGATCTGAAGATATATTCACTTTAGTTCATGCTCTATATCGACTGTCTGTCAATGAACAATAAATTTGTGAACAAGTGGATGGAACTGGATTCAGTCAAAGGAAAATACAATGCCAAACATGAAGTTCATGTTGACTTACCCACTAAAGTTGCTTTATTAAAAGTGATGCTTCAATTGAGAGACATCCTATCTCAATGACAAAAACAAACTATTAATAGTTTATTGAATATTGCATAATTGTGAATCAATGAATACTAAACGATAAATGGAGACATATTTCCTCATCAACCATTCTATCAACATAAAACACAGTAGCGCAAGTATGAAACTATGCATTTCGGAAATATTTAGAGAATTTCACTATTCTAGATGTTATGAGTTATGATAGACTTAGGACGTATGATAGGTATTATAGATGTATGTGTTCATGTCGAACGCTGTATTTTGAAAGAAAAAGTAATTATTATTGAAAAATGATAAAGCGTTGACATGAACATCGTCTTATTTCGATATTAAAATAAATATATTACTTCATAGATAGTTTACTTCGAAAAAAATTTAGTTACTATGTAGGATGTAACTCATCTTCTTGATGTGGAGTGTAGGTATGATATGGATGTGTGTGAAAAGAACACTCACACCCACACCCACACCTTACACTGACTCACATGTACATCCATATCCATACCCCACGCTACACCGTCCATATTCTGTTTAACCATGAGAAATCCTGAAAGTAAGAATTCCTAGAATTTCAAACGGGATCCTGGACAAAACTTGACAATATCCTTGAAATCCAGAATCCTGACAAATTCTCTTAGACTTTCTCAAGAAATGTACATGACTGAGACTAGGGTAGACGTGTATCAAGGCAAATACAGATAATCATAAGAATGAATGCCATATTAACTGGGTGTGGGTATGGGTGTGGGTTAAGAGATAATTACAACCACACCCACACCCACAACCCATAACCCACACCCCACACCCACACCCACAACCCATAACCCACACCCACACCCACACCCACACCCCACACCCACACCCACACCCACAACCCATAACCCACACCCCACACCCACAACCCATAACCCACACCCCACACCCACACCCACAACCCATACCCCACACCCACAACCCACACCCCACACCCTAAACATGTGAGAGAGAGAGAGAAAATGAAAAAAGAAATAGGCCAAGAGAGCAATATTTCTTTTTTTCATTCTCTCGTCCATAAGTCATCGTCCATGTTATCATTGATCATCAATGATCAACATGTACAATTAATGTGTGAAAAAAATTAAGCTTTATCCACACATATACATTGAGATATTTGTGATTGAATTTATCTCAATGTATGTGTATGTCTAGGTTGAAGCTTAATTGAAATCGACTTTTAATTATTTTCCGACGAGAAGAAAAATAATGAATATTTTCTCGCCCAACAAAAAAAACAATTTTTGGGGGTATAAAAGTGAATGATTTCCTTCGAAGAAGTCATTCAATTATTTGAATCACCTAATAATTATTTTGTTTTATATTTTAGATTGGCTTCGACGATACAAAATTATTCAAATCAACATCGAACAATAAAATAAAATGTATGTATCAGTTTTTTAATTTTTTTTCTTTTTACTTATTCTTTTGGATGATATGGAGGGTGGCAAGTTCTCCTATGATCTTTTTTATGTATTGTTTTTTTTTATTTTAGCCATACGACAGTGAAAAAAAAGATAGCATGTGGAGTAAGCCATCTCGTTCTTCTTCATTACATAGCATTAATAAAAATTTTTTTCCTTTCTTTTTAGTACTCAATATCATCACGTCATCATCATCAACAACGTCATCATTCAACGTCAAACATGGTGAGTAATTTTTTTTTAAGACGAGAATAGATAGTGAGTCTCAGCACAGTGAGTGTTAGTGGGAGGCGAGGGTGAGTTCTATCCGTTGAGGGTTAAGGTTTCGTCTTCTATGAAGGACTTCCGGGTAGTCCCTAAAAGCTCGGCCAGGGACCGTCTTGGTGTCCGTGGCACACAACCGGGTCACCAGACTCATTGACATATCTCTCGAGTGGGAGGGGTATGAATGATTTGAGTCTGTCCCGTGCGTGCATAAGCGTTACGCTCGTCACGGCTCCACCAAGATGGTTCCTGGTTGCGCGCGCGCGAATAGAATAAGCCATTCGTTTCATCAATCCAACCTGATTTATTTGAAAGGAAAGAAAAAAGTTCATCGTAATGAGTCTATTCAATTGAAAAGCGTTGAACACGATCATTCCCATAATCGACGACATAGAGATTGCCATATCGATCGAAGGACAAACCCATCAGATAGTGAAACTGATTTACTCCTTCTCCTCCACCATTTCCACCCACAATGACAGTGCCCTGTTTCGCTTCTTTAGGCAAACACATCACTCGATGATTTCCCCAGTCTGCCACATAGATGGTACCCAATGTATCGACGAACAGTCCTTGAGGATTCGACAATTGTGTCAGAGCATTCCCTCCGCCTTGACCTCCAGCGACGACAATTCCTTCTTTTGCACCTTTATTCCATTTCATTACACGATGATTATTGTTGTCTGACACGTAGATAGTCTGTTGTTGATCGACAAAGATGTAGGTCGGCCAGTTGAGTTGATTGAGACCAGCACCTTTGCCATTGCCACCAGCCACGATAGTTCCATTCATGTCTCCTATTTGATATCGTTTTACTTCATGTTTGTCGTAGTCAGAGATGTATAGATATCTCTGATCATCCATGGCCAATCCCCAACAATTGATGTTATCGATGAGGATTTCTCCTTGAGTTGTGCCACTACGACGAGACCATCGAACGACTCGTCCATTCCCCCAATCACAAATAATGAGACTATTCGTCTCTTTATCGATCAACATATTGGTTGGTCGATACAATTGATCCAATCGATTTCCTTGACCATGGCCACCAGCTACTACCTGTCCATTCGTATCACCCATCTTCCATTGGATGATACGATCATTGTACCAGTCAGCGATGACCATCGTTTGGTCATCATCAACGAAGAGACCTTCAGGATAGTAGAGTTGATTGATGGCACTGCCTTGTCCATGACCTCCAGCAACAGTCACTCCATTCTGTGCCCATCGGGCATCAACTGGAATATGGAGAATTACTATAATGAACGAAAAAGAAAAGAAATCGTCGTTGTCGAAGGGAGCTCGTCTCTCATGGGAGCAAGCGCTACAAATACGACATTCATCTTTGAGAATGCTCATTCCACAGATAAAAATTCAGAAGTCTTTTCCTAGTTTTCTATGAGAAAAAAGGATTTGATAACGATTCTTACATGTATGTCACTTTTAGTTTTTGCCAAGATCTTTTTGACACTAAAGATAATACCTGGAGATTGCTGTAAGAAGATTTGACAGAGAAAGAGTAATGCTAATTCCATCTAAGCTTTTGATAGAAAAACATAGAGATCTGAGGACTTTATTCGGAATTGCGAGAATGCAGAATCTTTTTGTCGGATGATCATTTACATGAACATCAGACAAGAAGAACTATGTGAAACTCCTAAACTGAAAAAATCCTGAGAAGACTCTATTTGCATCTTGTTAGGAAGATGTCAAATCTGATTTCTGCTGTTGGAGAACTTCGAGGATGCTTTTCACGTTATAGGACAATTCAGACGGATCTATAGAATTTGATCTTCTTATATATAAAGAAGAATGTTTATCTGTCTGTCTGTTTTTTATGCATTTCCACACCGTACGAGCGAATGCAATCAAACTTTCCAGAAATTCTCCTCTCATCCAGGAGAAGGTCAACACCTATTTTTTTTCAAAAAGAATTGGCCCTTCGCCTGCAAAATCATACCTATGTTGCTGACCAATCAGATTGTAATATTCGGTACTATAGAAGTACTATTGAGTAGCACTTTGTAAACACACAGAAAAACATGGAACTACAGGTTTTCAAATCTGATTGGTTGGCCCGAAACCAATAGGAATCGAGTTTTTGGGAAAACAAATATCAATGGTGACCCATGTCATACACAAATCCAGCTTTTGGCGAAGTTGATCTCTGGAGATTGTGTGAGGCGGGAATTTCGAATAAATAGTCTATGACGCTGAAAATTTGTGCGTCATAGATATCGACTCCTTAGATTGCTAAAGGATCTGTCCCACGAAAATATTTCTGTCTATCTTTCGTTGGAATCGATTGGAATTCAGTGTGATTTCAGTAGTACAAAATGTGACGTTCTAGATCAATTAGATGTGTCGTTGTGCTTAGTTTCGATCAAAACGGATTTTTCTTGCAACGCTGTCGAAGAATCGATTGTTCATGTGGGCTCCCCACTAGAAATACAACTATACAGCTCCGGAATCGGGAACGTGACCAAGTACGACCGAAGTCGATCGAGATGGGTATATGCTCTTATAAATGCTTGGTCAAGATAAAAAGTCGATAGAACTCATAAGTTTCATCAAGCTCTTCTTGATCTAGACGTGTCAGGACGAAGAATCCTTCACTTCTGATCAATTTTTCAATGTCAGTATTTCATATCCGCCGAGAGCGAGAGCAGCCGTGGCCGTGACTTGAAATATGTCCAAGAGCCATAACCAGGACCGGAAGAAAAAATAAGGTTTTATGCGTGTCTACTCTTTACTGATTAGGTTTTCTGACATATTCTCGAGCGAAATAGGAGTTTTGCTGGCATATATTAAGACTGAACTTTTCCGGACAACGTTGAGTGCTTCCGCTAGTGACTTATAATTCGAAATGCTAAGAAGAGAAATACTAATCCAATCGACGCTCTCCATAGGATAACATATGGATATGTAGATTTTATACGTAATTTAGAACGTGCGGATCTTAATTAGATAGTCAGAATTTGTTTTTGATAGATGCATAATTGAATTCTTTACAAACTTGTATTTACCTTCATTTAAAACAACAGGGAAATACGAAAAAAAAAACATTTTAACATGTAAATAAACGATTGGATTATTAAAATGTACTTTTTACAAACTTCAAGTTCTCGAAATCGAACAAAAAAACTCATAAAAATGTTTACTTTTTTAATTTTCATATCTTCATCATAAAATTTATACTCATATTTGCTTCTTTGATAGGGAAATTGTGTCTTGAACATGTTGTAAAATTTTTCTTATGACTCATTGCAAAAAAAGAGTTAGTAAATCATATGACTGTCTCAACTTTGATGCATAATCTATTTATTCGTCTCTTTCTGAGTCTGTTATATCACTATTCGATTTGTTTCTGTTTATAACAATGATGAACTTTAAAATATTCAATCGTATATTGTTTCTTTTTTCTCATTTTTGATGATTCTGAAATAAATCAGCAACAGATTCTTAATATGATAAGAATAAAAGAAAATAAAGCATCTTGGAAATTTTTATGATCGTACAAGTATGAGAAACATGAAACGAAAAAAAACATATAACAATAACTATGCTATATCGCAAGTAGATTAGAATCAAATTTAAAATTAAACAAATAGATAATAGAAATCGGCATCAATTCGTACATCTTAAAGAATATCCAATTTTTCTATGATTGTTAAAAAATGACTTGTCATTCTGCTAAAATCAATGAGAGCAGTCGATAAATAATAATTTTCACATTAGGTGTGTTCATATAAACACAAGTAATTGAATTGAAGATTCTCTGTCTAAATGAGTTGAATTGCTTCACGGAGATTAAGAAAAAACGAATGATTATTCAACGTAATAACAGTTGTTTAGAAAAATACGCATAAAAATGTTTCTTAGCTAATAGTTCCATGTTAATATGAGTTCTAGCTTTTCAACATGGGATGATGGTCGTGAAGTTTGTGCTGAAAAAGGGTGAAAATGCGTCAATCTATAAAAAATTTTCTCTATTTTGACAGGTGAAAGATATTGCTAGAATGGTGTTTTAATGGAATTTTATCGCATTTTTTCTTGAAGAGTCTACTTTGACTGAATTGT
>CAJNOL010005008.1:0-12998 GCA_905250125.1 Rotaria sordida
TATAATGCTAATTGATCTTTCGATTTTTTTTATTAACCATATTGTCTTCATACGAGCTATAAATACTGAAATTTTCAGCTTCTTCTAATCATTTTTTATATACAATGCCTAGTATTCAATGAATTAGTCCTGTAGTGTCCCAAAACTTTTGTCTTCCCCTGTATATATATGGCAGAAGTTTGCACCCTCGTCCCCACAGACTGCGACAGATGGAGTCCAAAGATCAGTAAACAGACAAGATAACGCGACGCAAACGTCGCTAACCCTCTACTGAAAGGACATGATTTCGTTGAACATATGGTACTCAAGAAGAGAAAGATTAGAACTTATGTCTTGCTATCCACCTATGAAAGAGTAAATAGTTCTCGTCACCATGGCCCACTTGGTAATTAAGAGGGTTTGATTTAACCATTGTATCCCTTCGTTTACTGGATTCTGTTTTGAAGACTATCACTGAACACACATGTTAATACAAAAGAGTTCTTTATAATCTTGCAAAAGGTGACCATTTTTTTAAAAAGACCGGACCTTTCTATTGAGACACTATAAATGAACCTTTAGCAACAACTCACCATACGTCGTTTTCATCCCTACACGAACTGCCACTCTCAATGGCCCGATTTCGCATTTGATCAGAGTAGTGTTTACAGTAATGCTTTATTTTCTTGTTCAGGACATTTTTAGTAGTCCGCAAAAATCTATGAAAATGAATTTCATTTTCTGATGTCGACTATGAACTCTGTATAGTGAATTTAATACGATCAGTAAAATTAAAGCCATTAGGGTCGATATTTTAGGTGGTGTAGTGGGAATGGAATTCATAAGAATACTATACTAATTTTCGTGGCCTCTATTCTAGCGAATTCTTTTCTCACAGTTCATTTGAGGTCTATAGAAATTTGTTTCATAAAGTTTTTTTTTTAGTAATTATTTTGAGCATTTTAGATTTATTGTTGTTTGAATTCTCTGAAACAATGAGTGACATATTTTCCTTTGCTAAATATGATCCATGTGAATAAGTATTCTCTTAAACAGCAGAGACCTAATTATATTTTTGGATCGATACTCTTCTGATTGAGACTCATTTGGCAATCAGTATACAATTGAGGCTCATCCTATGTATTTGTTGGCATTTTGTAACACGTACAAAGATGTTGTTGCACCTAAATGAAGTGATGTTCATCTAAAGGACGGGGGCGCATAAGACCGTAATTTGGCCCATTGGACTTTTCATACTATATCCAGCACAATCATATATAGGATGAAAGAGCTTCAACTGGCGAATACTTTCCAATACATTTGAGGACTTTCTACCTTATGATTTCGAATGATCTTATTACGAATACATAGTAATTACATCACAGCCTTTCAGATTAGTTTTCTCCATATAAGTTAAAGAAAGTTAGCTTCAATTATGCACCATCAGATAGCCGTTTTCACGGGCTACAAAACCATATAGTTTTTAAAAATATTGAAGGTAGGCCCGACAAAAAGTTCAAGACCACAAGGTGAAAACTATGCCTGTTTTTACATGTAGGGCAACATATTTGATTAATTATTTTCTTAAAACTCCCTGTCAGCCAGCTTCTATTATACACCATCGGATAGCTCCTTTCACGGGCTACAAAATCATATAATTTTTAAAATTATTGAAGGTGGGCCCGACAAAAAGTTCAAGACCACAAAGTAAAAACTATACTTATTTTTACATATAGTATAACAAGTTTGATTTACCAGTCCTTCAAAAACTTTCTTAAGTCAACTGCCGTTATAACTTGTCATATAGCCTTTTCTGTCAGCTATAAAAGTTTAGTATTTTTGGAATCAGAAAAATGGAAACACCATAATGAGATAGATACATATTGTTTTCGTAAATCTGTGAGAAGAGTGATACTGTTTTCAGTTTTTGTTATTTTTTTCCAAAAATCAGATGCAGCATCACTTGTTATACGAGATTCATATTATCATTGACATCTCGATTATTACAATTATGTTAGATAATTGTATGATGACTTGGCTCCATCGCTCTAGTGGTGATCAGAATTATTTCGATCTTACTTCTGTCGGTTAAAAAACCATATGATTTTTGCAAAGACATTCGTTTAAATATTGCCACATTCACACATTGTTATTGGAATTTGCGAAGCAGAAGCACATGAATCATAGTCACCTCTGATATCAATCTACTATTGATACTCTCTGAATGAATTTAATACTGTGTTTGGTGATCATGCATGCACAGAAAATAGTGATAAACAAGATAGTGAACGATGAATAGCAGTTGAAATAATGTGTCCGATAAGAAATGAAGTCGCCAATCCGAATCCTCGTCGCTCGCATCATTTTGTTTTGTTGTTGTAGCCGAAACGGGGGATGATTGATTCTCTGCGTCTGAATCGTTTTCATCCTCCGAAAACTTCATGCTATCATCAACAGCGTCTAACAGTTTGACGACATCAAGTGGATGCATGAATGTTGCAACAACACCTCTTCGACACCCAGATGCCAAAGGAGTGCAGTACCAGTCTTGTATTGGTTGCTCCTGCTCCTCATGAAACTGTACGATAGCTATGTGTTGTTTTTGCTTTGACTGCCGTGATTAAAATCGTGCCCTGATGAGATTTTCCATTTTTCTTATACTAAAACTACTAGATTTTTGTAGCTAACAGAAAAGGCTATCCAACAAGTAATAATAGGAGTTAACTTGAGAAAGTTTTTGAATGAATAGTAAATCAAACATGTTCTACTGTATGTAAAAATGGGCATAGTTTTTACTTGTGGTTTTGAACTTTTTGTTGGGCCCACCTTTAATAATTTTAAAAACTATATGATTTTGTAGCCCGTGAAAAGAGCTATCCGATGGTGTATAATTGAAGTTGGCTGACAGGGAGTTTTAAGAAAATAATTAATCAAATATGTTGCTCTACATGTAAAAATAGACATAGTTTTTACCTTGTGGTCTTGAACTTTTAGTTGGGCTCATCTTCAATAATTTTAAAAATTATATGATTTTGTAGCCCGTGAAAGGAGCTATCCGATGGTGTATAATAGAAGCTGGCTGACAGGGAGTTTTAAGCCCCCCCATCCCCCTCAAAAAAAGTCAATTTTCGTCAAAAACTCCGAAATTGAGATAAATACATGAAGAGATAGCCCATCATCTGCTCTTTCATAAACGATAATTTGTTTCTTTCGTTACTTCATTTTTCCCAAAAAATTTTGAAGACTTTCGTCAACCCCTATTCGAAAAACCAGCTGTTTTTTGAAAAATCAGAAAACGTTTTTCGTTTTTTCTCGATTTATGATTTTTTGATTTTGGGACAAGGAATTCTCAGTCCCGGCTAGGGCAATATATTAAAATTTTTTTTTTGTTTGAAAGAGCGCGTCGAGATACAGGGCACCACAGAGTCCTTTTTTAAAATTAAGCTTGGCTTTTTCTATATAGACAGACACTTATGTGACTGGACACCCATTTTTGGCGCGTTTTTTCAGTGATTGAACTTGTGATCCCCTTTTTCCGCTAAAAAAAGTAAGAATTTAGAAAAAAGGACTCTGTAGTGCCCTGCATCTTGACATGCTCTTTCAAACAAAAAAAATTTAAATATGTTGACAGAGTCCGGACCGAGAAATCTTGGAACGAAAATGACCTATTTTCGACCCTTGTTTGGTGAATATCTCAGTCAAACGTTGTGGTATCGAGCTGAAAATTTTATCACAGCCTTCCCACATCAGCCCCAACATATGCTCCAAATTTCAGCCCATTTGAACGGTCCTGGGCTGAGATCAATTTTTGAGGGGAGGGGGGGGGGGCTTAAGAAAATAATTAATCAAATATGTTGCCCTACATGTAAAAACAGGCATAGTTTTTACCTTGTGGTCTTGAACTTTTTGTCGGGCCCACCTTCAATATTTTTAAAAACTATATGGTTTTGTAGCCCGTGAAAACGGCTATCTGATGGTGCATAATTGAAGCTAACTTTCTTTAACTTATATGGAGAAAACTAATCTGAAAGGCTGTGATGTAATTACTATGTATTCGTAATAAGATCATTCGAAATCATAAGGTAGAAAGTCCTCAAATGTATTGGAAAGTATTCGCCAGTTGAAGCTCTTTCATCCTATATATGATTGTGCTGGATATAGTATGAAAAGTTCAATGGGCCAAATTACGGTCTTAGGCGCCCCCGTCCTTTAGAAAACATATATTTCATACAAACATGAAAAATTCAACATTTCTAAATTTAACTGTATCGGACAAGTAACGCTCGTCTCTGTCACTCGCTAGACCCTCGACTGTATATTCGGCTCTTTCGGTGTTATATACTGCTTTGCAATCTTCAACAAAGCTAGTATCCAACGTTTCAAATGGGTTTGTAGATAGGTGTATGTGTGGGCGTTGATATTAGCGCTAATCTTGTTGTGTACCAGGGCTCAAAACGGGCCGTCCAACCCGGTGGACCGACTCGGCCCGGCCCAATGAAACTTTTTTGTTGGACCGGACAGGCCGAGCTGCCAAGACCATTGGATTGATCGGGCCAGGCCGGCCCGACATTCGTATTGTTTTTTTTCACATTTTGAGTAAACTATATGCTCAGTTTAAGAACTCGAAATTATCATGAATGTTTTATGATAGAAAAAGTATCTAAGCTTCAATCCAATGACTTGAAAAATAAATAAATGCCATTGTGAATGATGAAACGGAAACTCATTTCGATGTATTTCCAAGTTCATTCACTAAAGCGGCCATTTTCATCAATTAAAATCTGTTACGTTGATTCAAAATCACAGTCGTTGCATTTCTTTCGTTAAAATGTTGCTTGCAGCCGATGAATTTGAAGTACGTCAAAATTAATGTTCGTTTGATCACCAACAATGCGGTATTTTTCGTATTTTTGATATAAAACTCGTGATTTTATTATTTTTGAAGTCTCTGGAGGGTATGACTAATATAATCAACTCGAACAATTGCTTAACCCAGTCATATTTCTCGTCTACTTGTAAAGTTCTATGTAGCAAAAATGGTATTAGTTAACGAGCGGAAATGATTCGCAGAAAAATGTGCCGAAAATAAGACGCCACCGAGCATAGGAGCATTAAATAACACTTTATCTAATCCTTCACTTTTGATTAAGCAGTGAATTCATAGCAAGTTTACCATTTTCTGGAAAAAAGGGCAATTCTATGGATTTCGTGGAGGATTCAATGGAAAATTGTTCGTACAATGTTGATGATGTTGGCAGTTAGAGCACCGTAGAACATAGTCTATTAGCGGGTCGAAAAAGGGTGTGGGTGTGGGTATGAGTGAGGGTGTCGACGAGTGTGCGAGTGTGCGAGTTGAAGTGGGTGTAGGTATGGGTGAGGGTGTCGACGAGGTTGAGGGTGAGGGTGTGAGTGTGCGAGTTGGAGTGGGTGTCGACGAGAGTGAGAGTGAGGGTGTGGGTGTGCGAGTTGGAGTGGGTGAGGGTGGAGCTGAGCATCTGTGTAAGTGAGGGTGTGTGGTGTGTATGGATTGAGATCTCGATTTACTCATACCAACACCATTTTGCACTTGCAATCAATAAGAGTTCCGCTAGGTACGACTAGCGATGCAATTGGTCGGGAAGTTAGGGTCCTAGGATTAAGTGTCACTGGGAAACAAGTGTCGGAAGAGCATTTGCCTGGGGAGTATCCTAGTAATTGCATTACAGACAGCTGGACAGGCACACCTGAATTTCCATTTCTGGGCCCTATCCTTTCACTCTAAGGAAATAATCCATTGGGAAGTCGTTTTCTTGCTAGAGTTGACTGTCTGCGTATGTCGAACTGCTGCTCAGCAAAATATTACAGTTACATTGATAAGAGGTCGAATACACAACTTACTATATTAAAAGTATGTTGAAGCGAATGATTAATTTGAAAGAAAGCTTGAAACTGTTCGTCCTGTAATGTATGTTGAAAGCGAAAAACAAAAATGAATTGTTTCAAAAAATGAAATACTCTTTTTCGCTATAGACAAACAACAACAATCGGCTGGAGAAAAAGAAACGAACGCAAGGATCGAAAAATCAACATGAAAGTAAAATTAAACAGAGACTGAGCGATGTTATTGACATATGCGCTGCATTTTTTTTGCCATACGTGATTGAAAAGAAAAACACACTGTATTTCGTTTCATTTCATTTGTGTAAACAAAGAAAGAAAATAACAACCTGCTGATGTGGCTGCCCGAAAAAGTACGGCTCTTCACACATCCCCCGAAAGAGGAGATGAAATTGAAGACGGCTCGTTGACTATGATTCAATCAAACTAGAGCATATCTACAGTTCTCTCTCAACAGCGCTTGCATTAGTTTATCACCTCGTCATTGAGGATGTGCCTGTGTGGATGTGGATGTGGACTTGGGTGTGAGTGGGTGGATGTGGCTGCCAGTGTGAATTTGCTTCTCGTCAGACACCCACACTAACAGCCACAGCCACAGCTACGCCTTCACATCACACCCACACCAACCACACCCATACCTCACCCACACATGCACACCTCACCCCACATCCCACCCATACTCTCAAGAAATGTTTTCTTGTTCACAAATTGCTTTTGACCCCTAGCTAGCTCACTGTATGGTCAAAATAGAAAAAGAAAACTTCCTTGAGAAATGCGGTGAATTTTCCACGAGTGTAACTCAATTAAGACATGGTACTACAGAGGATATCTGGGTGTGAGTGTGGAGTGTGGGTGTGGGTGTGGATGTGAATGTGAGGTGTGGGTGTGGGGTGTGGGTGTGGGTGTGGGGTGTGGGTGTGGTTGTAGGTGTGGATGTGGGTGAGAGTGTGGGTCAGTGTGGGTGTGATTGTGACTGTGGGTGAGGGTGTGTGATGTCGCTGTGGCTGTGAGTTAAGAAAACACTCACAGTCATACCCACCTACACCTATACCGACACCCCACATTTACAACCTCCCCATACCCGCACCCGCACACCCCACACCCCACACCCATACCCACACCCACACACCCACCCACACTTCCACACCCACGCCCGCACCCAGCCACACTTCCATACCCACATCCCACACTCACAAGTAAGGTTTATCGACATTGAAAGTCGATTCACTGGGCCCTAGACTGACGGAATGATGACACAGATGTCCTTATGTTTTTTAATATAAATGAATTCTGTTCAATGATGAGTTTAGGGCAAATCATTGATATTTGCAAAATGTTGTATATTACATACTAAAGATATATTCAAACAGTTGACATAAAATATTGTGAAATGCCAATGTATATGATAAAGCATATGAGTTAGTTGATTCTAAGGACTAGCAATGGTTATTTATTCCATAGCATTGGTAATTTCTAATACGGATCTAGCTAGTGGTGACACAGACACGCTCATTCCGCAGATAAGAATGATCAACTGTGCCATAGAAATGGTTGATTGCACCGTAGAAACTGAGTTGAGCCACAAGAATGGTCAATTGTGCCAAAATAAATGGTCAGTTATACCATGACTCACGATACTTTGCACTATAGCAACAGTCACTTGTACCACGATTATGGTATTTTGCACTATCACAACGGTCACTTGCACCACAAAAATAGTCATTTGTACCACGACCCATGGTGCTTTGTACCATGACAACGGTCAATTATACCATGAAAATGATACTTTGCACCATCACAATCGTCACTCGTACCACGACTTTGATATTTTCTGCCATCAATATGCTTACTTGTACCACGACTCTGGTACTTTGTACCATGACAACAGCAACGTCTACCGCGACTAATGGTACTTTCTACCATGACAATGGTCACTTGTACCACGACTATGGTATTTTGTACCTTGACAACGTCACTTGTACTACGATTATGGCACTTTGTATCACAAGAATGCTCATTTGTACCACGAAAATGGCCATTTGTGCCATAAAAATGGTCATTTGTGCCATGGAAATGGTCGTTTGTGCCATAAAAATGATCATTTGTACCATAGAAATGGTCATTTGTGCCATGGAAATGGTCATTTGTGCCATAGAAATGGCCATTTGTGCCATGGAATGGTCATTTGTGCCAAGCGCTTGTTACAGACAGACAGACGGACAAACAGACACAGGTGAATTACGGTTTCTAGACCCTAGCCTTTCAGTCTAGGGAACACCCACCCACACCCTGTTAAGCAAAGGGCGTAAACATACTTTTCAGAGGCTTGAAATCCTCGAATACTCAGTAATAGAATGAATCTTGTATAATCACTACAGCCATTCGTATGAGATGAGTCGTGTCAGATCTGTTTTCTTCGTAGTTGAGCATTTCAGAAAAGATCATAAAATAAAATTGTGTTATTTGAACACATTTTATGAAGAAACAGTGGATGTATAGTCAATATTAGTTTACAGGAAGCATAGAGCGCGTTCTGTCTACTCAATGCATGATGCCTAGTATCTGTCATTATTAAAAAGACTTAGCAGAACAGTCTGAGAGAATCTACAGGTTAAGCCTGAAACAATATGTTGATGACGACAAATGGCGTCAAGCATGTCAGACTTAATGGTTTATTCTGTTGCTTAAGTTCCAGCTAGCGTGACTTATGATTGCTCCGATCATAAACATTGCTGGACATGAAACGATGGCGAAGAAATCAGTCAAATGCATGACCTGCCTTTTATTATTCAGACATTCGATTAAAGTTACTTTGATCAGCCAATGCAACGTCACTTAAGAGACGGTCCATGAAAAAATCGATCAAAGGACAAGTGGCTTTAAGACTTCTTTTCGCTCCACGATATTTTCAAGAGATAATTATATGAGTGCTACATGATCGATAGTGCCTAGGGTATGGGTGCAAGTGTGGGGAAATGAAGCGAACATCGAAATACACATCGGCACCCATACCCACATCCAACTCCTCTTCAGCAAAAAGAAACGCAGAAATAGAGCAGAAAATTTTGGCAGAAAATGTTCAAATTTCGGGGAATGCCCCATCTCCCCCCAATCGCTGAGCCTGGAGTTGAAGTGACTTCAACTGATTTTATGAAGTCCGAAATCGACTCGAATCCAGCTTTTACCTCTTTGGTCTGTTCTCTATTAACATGAAGAAAATAGACAATGAAAGAGGAAAAAGTATAACTATTCTATTCTCTATTGATTTCTATCTTCGAGATATAATAATGAAGATTCTCTAAAAAAGAATATAGTAAAAAACGAGGCTTTAGATGAATATAGAACGCCATTTTGATGAAGATTATGATTTTGATATAATTACTAGATATATAGTTGTCCTACGAGGATAAAATATTTGTTTAGAAAGGTGTTTGGAATACTGATTCTGTTGAGGATGTCATAATTTGTTGAACGTGTTTGCAAAAAAATTTTCTTGCTTGTCGTCGTTTATCAATGTATATACAAAAAAACGCAAGAAAAATGAGTTCTATTTTATAACAGTCATATTTTAGAGCACTTAGTGAAAAATGACTATAGTCAGTTATCAACTCGGATGGTTTCCTTTAATCTTTGATCTACCGAAGTACGAATTAGCCTATATGAAGTTATTCAATACTGAAGATGCACCGAATGTTCTAACATATGACTGCATTTATTATACAAATGTAACAGCCAAAAATAATGAAACAACACCATACTGCATCCGAACACAAAAAGAGGTGTCGTTGGATCGGTCTTTTAAGACAAGAACTTGTGAAAATTCTGGTACGGAGTGGTCTTTAAAAGTTTAAAAGAAATGAATGTAACGCAAGATGAAGTCTTAGCATGGAGTTCAGGCATTGAAATGGTCGATAGATATGCTGCTTATTTAACAACTGAGTACGTATATTCTTTCGGTTGTATAGTAAGTACTTTTTAAATCAGCTTTGAGAGATGACGATCGTTTGTGATGACTGTCGTTGTGTTCAGAAAAATTTTATTTAATTATTAAATTTCAAAATTTATTACGGCTGATTGGATTTATATATATATATATATATAATACATATAAGGATGACCGTGAAGGGATAACGCGTCAATTGAGGGTTGGATCTAATGAGTGATTTAGTTGAATAAATATTTTTTTCTAGGCATGAACAATTTGCCGAGGAGAAAATATGTAATTGTTCAACGAACACATTTGGAAAGTCTCGTGAATATGAATTCATGACGATGAATACGTTTGAAGATACAATTAATTATCAATTTCACTTGAAAGAAAAATATCGTAATGGAAGCCAACTGTGGGGCAAAATTACGTGTTATACAACTTTAAGTAACTGTTACTCTGGACGGCGATGTTTAACTTGGTAGAATATATGTGATGGTAAATACTGTTTGTTAGATATAAGTAGGTTAGTTAAAAGACTAATTTATTGTTTACCAGATGAACAACAATGCATAGACGGTACAGATGAAGATCGTTGTGAAGAATTAGAGTTGAATGAGTGTGAAGAAAATGAATATCGTTGTCAGGATGGATTATGTATTGGTGAACAATATTGGTTAGATGGTGAATATGATTGTTTAGATCAAACGGATGAACAAGAAGGTCACATTGATTTTTCAGCCACAGCATGGTGTCCATTGGTTTCTTCGCAATTTAGTTGCGAAGAAATCAACCGGTATAGATATTTTGCTTGCGACGATGGCGAGTTCGTATTGGACAGTCTAATACCACGAAATATTTGTTATAATTATAGACAAATCATGTTCTTTTGTGAGTATATACAAGTATCGAATGATCTAAGCTTATGGACACTTGAGAATGGTCATTGTGTTAGTAATGGTTGGCTAGAAAGGAATTTTATCGATATGAATAATCATGAAAAATGTGTGTTTTATCTGAAATGTAACTTGACTAAAGGAAAGAACATTGCTTGTGACGAAGCAATTCGAAAATTTCATACGTTATGCAAAGACAAGCAAATCAATTATCCATCTGAACCTTTTTTCAAGCCGTACGTTCAAACAGTTTACAAATTAAATGAGTTAAGTGAACATTCCACACCTAATTATGTATTTTTTAATGGTAGTATAAAATGTATCGGTTATCAAGCTCGATCCATTTTTAATGGAAGTCTCTTAAATTGGTACACCTTTCGGAAAAACTATCCTTATAGTACTCTTTGTAGAAATCCACGAATGATGAACACTTCTGGTCCACAGTTCAATCAAAATTGTTGGAATAACACGAAACAATCTTTTTCTTGCTCAGAAAGCCATCGATGTATATCAAAATATCGCGTTGCAGACAGCTATAAGGACTGTCCAATCAATGAAGATGAAAAATATCTGAAAGGATGTGAGACAAAGCCAAAACATCGTTTGAAATGTGATGGCAAAGTACCAATGTGCTTACTCACTTCAAAGATTGGAGATGGCATTCAAAATTGTAAAGATGCTAGTGATGAATATCTAGCGCAATTGAATTGGGACTTATTCACTGATGGATGCAAGATATCTAATTCTATAGAATGTGAACTTCTAAAAACCTATATTCGGTTACCTTCGTCAGTATTGGCTTTACCAGAAAATGGTAACGCTTTTGTATTTCGTCAATATTGTGACACTTTATGGCAATTACCGGTAGGTTTTGATGAATTATTTTGTGATCAATGGGTATGTTCGCCAGATGAGTATCAATGTTTGAGTGGACATTGCATTACATTTAATGAATTCATGAATGAGGATGATGTAAATTGGCATTGTCCAGATGCGTCTGACAAAATCGGTCTTTCTCGAATTAAACAGTTAAAACAACACAACGCCATGCTTCTCAATCATACCAAATTTCTTCACATCAAATACGATCGACTTTATAATATTGATTTAAGAGAATCGCCTTTATTTACAACATTTTGTAAACATCCCAAGGAATATGGATGTATATTAGCCAATATGAACGAATCAATAAACTTTCATGTTCATCGACCGTGTATTAATGTGACGCAAATAGGTGATGGTATTATTGATTGTTATGGAGGATTAGATGAGCGTAATTTATTAAGCTGTGGCAATAATACTTACAAACAGCGTGGCTTTGATTTTCATTGCAGTGATCAAGAATGTATACCATATCATCTTCTTTGTGAACAACGTTGTTCAAACAATGCAGATAAACTACTATGCGATCAAATACCAATGCTTCGGAGCCCAGAGTGTCGTCATCTCACACGATCTGAGATTTGTACTAGTGAGCATGGGCATGGGTGCAATATATCTTCAACCGATGAGTACTATTGCGACCGTTCTCGAATTGTTAAGCAACATTGCATTTTAGAGAACGTATATATAATAAAAATTATACACTTAAAATATACTACAGCAACAAATTGAGTAATATTTTATTCTCACTACTTGATTTATTTGAAGAAAATTGCTTAGATAATATAATTCGTAAATGTTCTGCAATAAAAAACGAGGAAGAAGTGTTGAAAGATATTTTCTTTTTCTATCATTTCGAACAGAATCTTACAGACGCCAGGTTCTATATCGATTCGGAGCAAGATATAAACAACACTTAAGGATTTATTTACCTACGTATTCACAATTGCAAAAAATCGATTTATTTGACATTAATTCAATGCCGCAACAAGAAACAATCACTAATTATACACATTTTCCTTATAAAGAAGAAAATGACGGACAAGAAGGATTGATATGTGGTAGAGGAGTTGCAATCAGAAGAAATAAAACGAATACAATAGAATGTTTTTGTCCTCCGAGTTTGTATGGTGAATATTGCCAACATTTCAGTGATCGTAGAACTATTATAACAAGTCTTTATAATATATCACAAAAATTATTAGAACAATCATCGAATACAATCAAAATTTTAGCATTACTGTTATCTGATGATAGCGTCATTGATTATTATATTTTTCATGTTCCATTGATTTTTTCTAAAAATTTAAATAAAAAATTTCGTTTCAATCTTATTCATTCACGACCAAAAATATTATCAGAATCATATACAGTTCGATTTGAAGCATACCCAGGTCAAACACGCTCGGTCGTACACGACCGTACACCAACTAATT
>CAJNOL010005009.1:0-12995 GCA_905250125.1 Rotaria sordida
GATGATGCTATTAATGATTATCTTTATGATACATATTTTAAAAAATTGTTACCATCTAGTCTTATTATTGATTATCATAGTGCAGGTATAATACCTGATAATAATTATGTACATGGTATATTTGTTTTACGTTGTAATAATAATAAATTATATGAACGATTAAAAAATCGAAATTATTCAGAAAAAAAACTTCAACAAATTATACAATTTGAAAATTTTCAAATATGTCTTCATGAAGCTCGTGAAGCATTTGATGAATCAATTGTTCATGAACTTATTAATGAAACTGAAAATGATTTAAAAAATAATATTGAATATTTATTAAAATGGATTGATCGATGGCCATTAAACGATTCTATTGATTAGAAAAGAAATATTTAGTTTTCTCTTTTTTTTTTGTTTGTTATTTAAAGTCATTGCTTATATCTAAATATTAATGAAAGACACATAAAATTTTTATCGTGGATGATTAATCATGTTATATTCCCTAGACTGAAAGTATAGGGTCTAGAAACGGAAATTCGCCTGTGTCTGTCTGTCTGTAACACGTATGGTTACCATATGGTAACTATGTGATCGTTAAAATAAAAATAAATATATATTTCGAATGGCGCGCAAAGCCAATAAAATAAGATTTTCTTTCTATTCCCAAGACTGAAAGGCTAGCGTCTAGAAACCGAAATTCACCTGTGTCTGTCTGTCTGTCGGTAACGCAGTCAAAATGGCCATTTTTTTGGCACACGTGGCCATTTTTATGGCATAAACGACCACTTTTTTGGCACAAGTGACCATTTTCGTGCCACAAATGGCCATTTTTTTGGCACAAACGGCCATTTTTTTACTAAAATTAACTAGGTAACTATGGTACAAATGAGCATGTAACTATGGCACAAACGGTCATTTTTTTGGTAGAAACGACCACATAACTATGGCACAAGTGACCATATAGCAATCATGGTACAAACAACTATTCCGGTAAATATGGTACAAATGACCATCTAAAGACTGATGTAAATGAACCCATAATAATCATGGGTAAAATGTCAATGGAATAACTATAATTTGGGTAGTGATGTAAAACGGCTTACTTACACAAGCATTTAATTAGTGAGAGTCAGACCAAATGAGCAGTATGGATTTAAAGAAATCGTTTAAATTATTCATTATTGTAAGATTGATTGTGCAATGTTGTATCAATGAATATCTAATTTATTAATAGTTTAGAATTAATGCGTGAATTTAAGCATAAAATATTGATTAATAAAACTCAAATTTTATGAATAATATAATTCATATTTTTGTACGTACAAATAGCGCCAATATAATTATAAAAAAATCGTATTGTTGTCTAATCTTATTAGGCGCTATTTATATTCATAAAAGCAAAAAAAAAAATAAAACAAAAACGATAAAAAAAAATTAAATTTGTAAATGCATCATCTTTACTTAGAGTGAGAATTCTCCAAATTAAGTTTTCTGGTCGCCTAAGGTATACTGGTCATATTATCAATGTTGCGTATTACTTTTTTAATGCAGCTTTTTATGCTATTCCTTCCGTACATGTATTCTATCAGTCTAGGGCTAAGTGAATCGCTCGACGATGAACGTTACTTGTATATTTGTACATTAGAAAGAAAACGAGTCAGATGCTGATATTCTTTCCAGAGCTTTGAATGAGCTGGGTTAACTCTTGAGTAAAACACAAAATATTCAATAGATATTACATCCTATTTAAGTTTTTCATCCGCTCAACATTTCTGCAATGAACAGCGAGTGAATATTCAAAGTTAAACAAAAAAAAATATGCATAAAATTGTTTGTTCATACTAAAATATTTCGTCCTTATTCAACAACTATCATTGTCTGATTTTCCTCTTTCATTAACAAATAGATCGTCGTCGATTACTTTTTCTAATTCAATTTTATGAAAAATATCCGGTGATATTTTATAAATAAAGAAGTATAAAAGAAAATTTTAATTAAATTTTTGTTCGTAGTCCATAGTTGGATCGCATTGTGATGCGAAAATTGGGGACAATCTTCTGGCCGGATTCTATTTCGAAGTTACATCGTTGAAAGAGTAGTGCTAATATAACTTTAGCTTCAATTAATGCAAAATTCTGACCAATGCAATTATGTGGTCCAGCTGCAAACGGTAAATAACAGAACGAATTAGTTAATTTTGGTTTGAGATCTGTTACAAAATCTCGCAATCAACGAAGATAATCGAATTCGAGAGGTCCAGGCCAAAAATTGACTCGTCGCTGAGGTGTATATAAGTATTAATTAAAATTTTTGCTTCGGTAGGAATACGCACTTGACAATTGCTTTTACTACCTATATAGTGCTCCCGAATGCATTGTCGTTCGAGAAAAGGTGATGGCAAATAAAGATGAAGTGTCTCTTGTAAAACAGCTTCACACACTACTAATTCATTCATTTGTGGGTTCGGTACTATTAGGAAGTACTCTGTCGACTTCATCTGGACAAGCTTGTAATACTTGTTCGTTTGTCATTAGTACGTACATAGTCCATGTGATCAAACTACATGTAATTTCTTGGCCAGCAGCTACAAAAGTCAAAGCTTGATCTTTTATTTCTTCGTTGGTGAACTTGTATCCTTGCGCATCAACAGCCGAAAGAAGAAGATCGAGAAGATCCTCATCGGAACATAGACTAGTTGATTTTTCATGTCGACGATCGGCAATAATCTGATCGACAAATGCAGAAATTTCTCGAGAACTTTTATCTAGAATATCCTTTCACCAATAGGATAATTGTGCGATTAATGGTATATGATTGATCATGAGTATTGTTTGATATTCTATAACTTCAAGTACTTCTATACATGCTAGATACACAATTTGTTTGACATTAGCTATGGTTTCAAAGCCTTTACCAAATGCACTTGATGCAGTAACTGTCAATGTTAAAGCATTAAGTTTTGATTGTAAATCAACAACTTGATGTTGAGATGATAATAAAAGTAATTCATTAATAGCCTTAATTGTTTGTTCGATCATAATAGAAATCATTGATTGAAGTCTAATAAAGTGAAAAGCTGGATTAAGCATTTTTCGAGCGCGTTCATGTTCAGCTTCCTCGTTCTGTAAGAAATTATGTGAACCAATTAGAAGTTTAAAAAATTGTTCCATATCGGATGGTTTTTGATAATCTTGGGCATGTGTACGACCGAAAATATCGGTAATATAATGGATAAACGCATTTTTGGACCAAATCCTGTGAAATAGACATAGCTATGTTTTTCAGCGAGTTCCGTTCGATATTCGACTCCAGCATCTTTTTCGGATGCACGACACATTTCAGACAATTGACCGACGAGTGGTACAAACGATTCGCCTGGTATGCCTTGACTACGAAAGTCATCATAGAAACGTTTTTGTGAACGAATCAAATTGCAGTAAATGATAAAGACTGAAGAAAACTAATAGTACAATGGCATATAGAAGTAGACGAAGAATCATGTTATTGTATCTAAAACATTCAAGACAAGAAAACGCACCATATTATATGATGGTGACGATGTAAAATTGACATTTTTTTCTTCTGTCACGAGGAATGATAACCTCTAGTAAATATGTTTTACAACCAGAAAAAAAAGCTGTGTCATCTATCGCTATCACTACCACAAAGCATCAATGACTCACAAAAAGCGAAGTTTTGTTTGACGTTCTGCAAGTGCATTCTTCGAGAACGACGAATGGTAGTAGTAGCTATTTTTAACATTTTCAATAAATTCAACAGAAGGATTATCGCTGCGATTACAAAATACTCAGACGAATAACCGAAGAAAAATTCAAAGTGTAAAAGCTCTTCGAATAATATTTTTTCAATGACAAATGGACTTAAAAACATGAAAATTTAAAAATTGGATAAGAACAAGCAAATATCTTTCGAATATTTGCTCTAAATCATTATCTACTGTTTTTAAGTTAATCACAAGTAACTCCAGACCTTTTTGGGTACATTGAAAACTGAAATGAACTCATGAAGAATTGCTCAATAAGAAACTATTCATTCCGAATGAACGTCTAAATATTCTATTGATTTCTCCAAACAGAGACGATTGTCAAAAAAATTCCATGCTCGATCCAACTCTGATAGTATTTATGCAAAAAAAAACAATTGGAAGTAATACTATGCTCATCGATATGATGTGGATGTAGGTCTGGATAGGAAAGACGAGAATATCCACACTCAAGCTCGAAGTAAATAAAACTATGGAATTCTGATAAAATTTAAATGCATTTTGTGGCTGTTATATAATGAATTATTCGTCAATTGCTTCTGCTCTTCGTGCTGAATTTATGATATTCTTGTCAAAAATGTAATAGCAGACTCGATCTATTGTTTCCCTATTGAACACGTATTCAGTATTTTTAGTAATTTATCAATATAATTTAAATATTTAAAATGTCTTCGTATTACTTCAGTATAAGATTTTCATTATTAGTTCTCATGTAATATTAAAAAGTAAGAAAAAATAAAATTGAAAACTGCATCTTTTTCCATTTCACAATTCTTTCTCAACAAATTCTAACTACTAAATATAGAACAAAATTGTATTATCAATTTGTTTTTTTTTTAATTCTATGGGCAGTTTTTGCAGATGGATATCATTATTCTTTCAAGTAGTAAAAATAAATCCATCGTATTGTACGCTGAAAGAACAATGTTCGAAATCCTTTCGTAATTATTTCAATAACCTTTATTCTACAGTTAAATAATATAAATGAATATCTATATCAGAGATGTCCATCGCGCCGCCGCCGCGCCGCTGCCGCTACCGCGCCGCGGCAGGTTTCTCAAAAATTCATCGCGGCAGTGACGCGGCAGCGGCAGGTTTCTCAAAAACTCATCGCGGCAGTGACGCGGCAGCGGCAAAGTTTTTAAAAATTCATCGCGGCAGTGGGGCGACAGCGACAGAATTTTTTTCGAGGACATTGGAAAACTGCATGAATTTGATAGAATTTCATTGTTTACAGAGGAAACACTCTGAGACTGAATGAATCTGAGGAACTAGTACCAATATTTCTGGTCCCATATAGTTGCTGTAGTGAAATTCGAAACACTTTTTTGAAAACCATCGCGGCAGCGGCGCGGCAGCGGTGCGGCAGTGGCAAGTTTATTACTCGTCGCGGCGCGGTAGCGCCGCGGCGACATTTTTTATAGACCATCGCGGCGCGGCAGCGCCGCGGCGACATTTTTTTATAGACCATCGCGGCGCGGCAGCGCCGCGACGACTTTTTTTATAAACCGTCGCGGCGCGGCAGCGGCAGATTTTCAGCCGCGATGGACATCTCTGATCTATATGACTCACCGATTTTGAATCAATTGTGAAACAAGATGCAAAAAGAGCCAGAGTAAATTATTGAAAAACAAGACATTCTACAAAATTCGACATACTTCGAAGTGAAATTCACATTCGATCTCTTTAGACAAAGTTCAATTCGATTTTATCTACAGACATGTTTGGCAGTCGTCTACGAGTCTAAGCACATTTTCGAACTTCAGTGATATATAACTACAGAATTTGTCAAATCGTATTAGTTTGTAATGCATTCATCATATATTGTGTATACGCCAAATGTTCATAACATCCGATTTAAAGTAATAAATTTTGACTGCCGTGAGTGTCTGTTGTGAATGATGACAATTTTGAAATACATGCTTCAAAAATTTCTCTCACCGTGTTACGTTTTAAAAGGATGGCGGGTGGTACACATGTGTGGGTGTGGATGTGAGTGTGAGTGAGACAAGAATTTATCCACACCCACCCCACAATCACTCATGCCTCACCTACATCCCACTCATACCCACACAATACCTTCCACACCCACCCACCCACCCACACCTACACCAACAGCCACACATCCAGCCACATCCACATCTCACCCACCTACACTCCTGACATACAACCACACTCACACTCCACAACTATGGCACGGAAGCCCTTCTAAGGCCTACAGGAGTGTGAGTACGGGTGAGGCGGGGGGGGGGGGTGCGTGTGAGCGGTGTGGGGGGTGTGTGCGGTACGGTTGCTGTTGTTCGTTTGGAGTGAGTGTGGATGTGAGTCTTTTTTCAGTACCATTAACGCCCAAATCCAAATGCACGCCCCTACCCACATTCGCATCCATCGACGGCCCATATACGCAACCACCCACGCCAACCTCCACCCCACACTCACACCCTCATGAAGAAGTGATAAACTAATGCCAGTACTGTTGAGAGAAAGCTGTATATATGCTCTAGTTTGATGCGATCGTCGTCAACGAACGGTCTTCAATTTCATCTTCTCTTTCGGGGAATGTGTGAAGAGCTGTACTTTTTCGAGCAGTCACATTAGCAGGTTGTTATTTTCTTTCTTTGTTTACACAAATGAAGTGAAACGAAATACAGTGTTTTTTTCTCTTTCAATCACGTATGACGGAAAAGAATGCAGTGCATATATCAATAGCATCGCTCGTTCTCTGCTTACTTTTATTTTCATGTTGGTTTTTCGATCCTTGCGCTCGTTTCTTTTTCTTCAATTGATTGTTGTTGTTTGCCTATAGCGAAAAAGACTATTTCATTTTTCGAAGCAATTCATTTTTGTTTTTCGCTTTCGACATACATTAAAGGACGAACGTCGTCAAGCTTTCTTTCAAAGTAATCATCTGCTTCAATATACTATTAATATAGTGAGTTGTGCATTCGATCTCTTTTCAATGTGACTGTAATGCTGTGTTGAGGAGCAGTTTGACATACGCTGACAGTCAACTCTAGCGAGAAACGACTTTCCAATGGATTATTTCCTTAGAGTGAAAGGATAGGACCTAGAAGCGAAAATTCACCTGTACATGTCCGACTGTCTGTAATGAAATTACCAGATGATAAGTTGGGAAAAAATAGCCCTAAGTATGAAAAAAACGGCCGCAAATATGACAACAATGGAATTCCATGAAAGATACTCGCCAGGCAAATGCTTCTGCGACATTTCTTTCCCAACGACACTTGCTCCAGGACACTAACTTCTCAGCCATTTGCGAGCCAGTCGTACCTAGCAGAATTCTTATTGAGTGCAAGTGCGAAATGGTGTTCGTATGAGTAAATCGAGATCTCAATCCATAGACACCACACACCCTCACTCACACGGATGTCCAGTTCCATTCTCATCCACTTCAACTCGCACACCCACCGCACACCAACACCCCATCCACCCATACTTTACACCCACACACCACACCCCAAACCCACGCCCATACCCACATTGACACCCTCATCCTCATCCACACCCACACCTACACCCACACCCAGCCACCCGCACCCACCCCACACCCACCCACACACCCATACCCACACCCATAAATGTGGTTTTGTTGTGAGCTGGAAGAATCCTTATTATGTCTTATCGTTAACAAGTTTTTCACGAAGGAAGAACTGTTTTTGTGCGTTGAACATGAAATGACAGTTAGGTTTTTTTAGAGAAATGTGTATGTCTATTATCTACGATTGTCTCTCTGTCACTTATCACATATAATTGAAAAAATATGATGACTTGTTGCTGTTAATAAGAGCTTTTTCTTATTCAATATAGAAGAGTTTAATCAGATAAGGTTAAGGAATCGACTCATTTTTTCAGATTTTTTAAAATTTTTTGTTTAAATCAACGAAAAGTTTCAAACATGGCCTTCAAGTATGTCGCTGATCAAGAATCCCAACACAAACGATTTTCCGACGTTGAAGAAAATCCTCGCAGAAAATTAATGCCAATTAGTGGCTATGAAAAAAAGTCAATAGTTACATTGAAAGAGGCAGTTGAGCCTCTGGAAAACATTGTGGACAATATCCAGAATAATGCCGCGTGGGCTAAATGGAAATGTGCTGAGCCACCAGCAGACAATCTAAGTGTTGATCAATCAGCAGCCATTATCCTTTACACAATGGAACCGAACGATGAAAAAGAATGTGTATATTATACACTCAATTCAACCCTTCGAGATGAGGATCGGAAAAACCTGAAACCATGGTTTTTATATCTGCGCTTATTGCTGTCAGCTCTTGCGCTGCTGCCAAACCTTCAAAGTCATGTTTACCGCGGGGTTAAAGATAGCATACAAAGCGCATATAAAACTGGAGAAAAAATAATTTGGTGGGGATTTAGTTCATGTACTTCGGATCTGAGCGTGTTGAGTAATGATCAATTTCTCGGTTCAACAGGAGTTAGAACTTTGTTCAATATCCATTGTAAAACAGGGAAAGACATTCAAAAACATTCCGCTTTTCCACGTGAAAGTGAAATTCTTTTACCGGCCGCTCGATGTTTTGAAGTTGTTGCATGTCTCCCACAAGGTCCTGATATGAACATCGTACAATTGAAAGAAATCGACTCACCTGTTAAACTTATTGATCTTGGACCACAAGTGACTAAATCAAACATGATTGTGTTAATAATTTTTTTTTTCGTCTATTTCTAGAATATTCTTCCATCAACCGGAGTAAGTGGAGATAAAAGCAATGCAACAACAACATCGGTCGTCACCAAGTAAATATCATTCTAAAACGATAAAATTCTGATAGTTTTTTCTTTTTAGTATGTCAACACTGAATATCAAAGAACATTTCGAAGGTAAAGTTTTAAAATAAATGTATACGCTCCTCGTATTTCGCCTTCAGTTGATTGAAGTTGTTTTTGTTAATGATCGATATTGCGAGTGAATAGAAATACGTCGATCCAATTTCTAGAAGGAATCGATCAATGAGCGCTTTTACGAAAATATCTTTTTGAAAGAAAAAATTAACACGACGAGTCGCCATGAAAGGTTCAATGAAAAAAATCATTCCGCGGATAATCACAGTTTATAAAACGTTAATTTCGTATTTACGGAGATCGAATATCGTGCGTCATCAGTGGTAGAGGTGTCAGCGTTCTCGTTCCTGAGCGTACCGTTCGCAAAGAACGGGACCGCATCTCAAAGTTACGTTTTCTAGCATTTTCTCATGTACTAAGATTTGAATACCTCTTCGCTTGCCTTTTTATGGAACAGTATTTGGCGTCCCCGTTTCCAGGAATTGGAAAGCATATCCAAATGTTTTTTACGAGAATTATTTCAACATACTGAGATTTATATACTTCTTTGCGTGTCGTTCGATGCGAGATCGCTGTGCATTCTCGTTTCTAAGGGTTACACAACACTTCTGCGCACGACAGTAACGCGCAAAATGAATTTTTTTGCCCTATTTTTGTTACATATGGATGTGGGTAGAGGTGCCATGTTGACATTGGCATTAAAATAATGCTAATGCACAAGTATTAGCATTAATCGTTAAGTCTAATACTTAAGTATTATTGGCATCAGAGTAAACTAATACCAAGTCGTTACCATCAAGTTAGCATTATCTTTAATTCTAATATATGCACGCAGTGCAGCATTTACAGGGGTACCTGAACATGCTTCTTGTAGCTTTTCTGGTCAAAAATTCGAAGTATAAATGGTCACGCAAGATCAAAGATAACAAAGACACTACCTAAGAGGTTAGATGCACTTCCGGAATTTGTAGAACCGCTTCTTGAGATGCTACAGTCACATCCTGGTGTGCTAGAGGTACTTCTTGGAATGTTAGCGGAATTCCTGGAATGGTAGAGCTACCCATGGAGTGCTACAGACACCTCTTGGAGTGACAGGGCCACATCCTGAGATTCTAGAGACACATATTTAGATGCCACAGGTACTTGCTGGATTACTTGAATTACCTCTTCATATGCTAGAAGTGCCACGTGTAATACTACAGCGATCTTTTACTATGCTAGAGTAAATTTCTGAGACGATAGAGCCAACTCCTATGATGCTAGAGGCATCGTTTGAGATGCTGCAGATGCCTTCTGAAATCCTACAGGTAGCACCTGATCTTGGTGCCATTCCTGGAAAACACCTGCAAGGTTATGATTAGGATACTTAGGCAGCTCTGAAAAGCTTACATTGGATAGACGAATTAGAGTTAAAGATAATACTTAATGCTAACATCATTGTATTAATTAGCTCTAATGCCGATAACGCTTAGGTATCAGTCTCAATCATTAATTCTAATACTAATTCTAAATCTAATGGAGCACTCCTACGTGTAGGTATCTCGTGTCCTAGACGTAGAGAAAGGGGGCGTGTGGCTGGCTAACGATTTGGGTTGAGTGTGACGGCAGATGTGGAGTGCGTCGCAGTTGCATCAGGTGAAAAGTCTCACATCCACACCTATATCCACGCGCGCCGCCTAGCCTAGCATACGAGACACCTACACCTACCGTATACTTAATATAAACTGAGTAGAAAATTCATTTTGCACGCTTCTGTCATGCACGTAAATGTCGGCGCGCGAATGTCATGTTACGGTTCCTAAGAACGCAAACGCATCTCCCGTTCCCGTTCCTAGAAACGGTAAGCAAAAGTGACACCCATAATCAGTAGCAACACGATACTCTTCATAGCTTCCATATAAAATAAATCAAGTTGCCAAATTCTAGAGGTTTATTTTTATTGTCCACGTACGAGAAATTAATAGTTCACTAGCAACTTTGAATCAATGATTCTTGCTAAGCTGTCTTCTTTATTAGGTTGAGGCTTGAGGGTTTAGTCCCCCGAAAAATTGCAAAATTAATTGACTTATCGAACTTTAGAAACCTGGCTCTTCATTTTTCAGAATGCGTATAATTTTAGTATGTTCAGTTTTATATAAATTTTTAGCCTTTTGGAGAATTTTCTGCTCCTCTCGCATTTCAGAAACAATAGGAGACCTTGATGCTCGGTAAGAACATTTGGTATTTATTTGGTCAAACAACCCTGATCGGCTTTTTGATGAGATATTGAGAGCGATCATAACAGGCAGCTTTTGTCAGAATTCAAGCGAAAGCGGTAAACAAGATGATATTTTTGAGAAACTCTTCCCTCGAGAGCTCCAGAGAATAAAAGGAACAATAGATAATGATAAATGATATTTATTGAATTTAACATCCTAAATCAGCTAACTTAGTACATGTATATATTGCTATCAAATGATAGAACATGTTCCTTGATCTTCAGAACAACTTTTGTAGCTATCGTGATCCAGATGCATTAAATAAAGGGTTGAGATCTGATTTAGAAAAAAACTTATTCTTATATCGATCAAGAGTTGCTACTTTACTATAGATTAACAACAACATCTTTCAATGTATACTTACCAATTATGCCCTCTTGTGTACTAATACGTTACTTTGAAAAATAGTTTTCGATATACTTAACGTTTTCATCTGTTCATAACATTATCATTTTTATTATCATATAATATACGCTTTACAAGGGAGTAACAGCGTACCATGGTACTCCCAGAACATACGGAGGCCAGTAGAATAAAGAGTCTATCGAGAATAAACCAAGAGGAAACGACACAGTCCAGTAATTCTATACTGCTTGGATTTCTTGTATTCGATGGACTCTGGGGGTTCCATGGGCTCCAATTGTACTCTGTGCACCTCTTGAGCTCCGGAAGTACAAAGTATCTTGTTTTTCTTTGTGCTCCAGGGGTCTACGGAGTTCAGGGAGTCCAGTTGAAGTACATGGATTCTGCGGAATACAGGAGTATATCGTTTCTCCCTTGACGCTTTACTGATGAGTCTTATTTTTTCTTTGTTAGAAATCAGTGTCCATTTATGAGTGTACCATATGACATCATTATTTCGATGTCAACGATCAAGAAACAATTTCTTGTTCGTTGAAATTGATTTTCTAGTCTAGTAGTAAGTCCAGCATTCTACTTCAACAAAAGCATCTGTAAGTTATACAGAACCTGATTTCGAAACAAATTAGCTCATAACAGGCACATAATCATATTCGAAACTGATTACATTTTTCGTCAAAATCTTCATAATTGTTATTCAAACAGTTATGCTTCGATCTTGATTAGTCAACTCATTAAATATACATGAGAAGAACGAGTCAATCTTTGTGTGTACCAGCGAAACCATTTTTAGAACGGACAATTCTTCTAAGTCGATAGTTCGATTTTTCAACTACTGTTGTCACGGTCTGATGTACCCAACAACAATGACGTAAATTATGCTTTTGAGTCAAATATCTAACAGTCAGGATGTAATTCGCCATCGCAACATAAGATCGACAGACCATATATAAGATATGTATGAAATAGATTTATAATCACTAGTTTCTGCGCAAAGTATATACTAAACATGAAAACTTATGTACTATTGCGCAGGTCAATCTTAATCGTCATCCACGTACACACACGACGGTGGCACTGATCCACATATTTACATCTACACCCACTCACACCCACACCCGATATTATTATGACATTTATATCTCGCCAGAAATACATCTGTTTGACTTGAATATTTTTATGATGCATATATTCTCAGTAGACGTACTTATCATAAAAGAGTTAGTTCAAATGAGTGAACTGTTATTGAATTGACTGCTACTACCAGATAAACGAGAGCGGCCATTTTTCGATGATTTGCACATATACATATTCTATGAGTGGATCGTGTTAGGGTGCTACTGTTTTGTCTTCAGACACATCTTATTCAGTGATTACTCTGGTAAAAATTCAGCTCTGTCGATAATTCCTATCGCTCAGAAGACCTTTCTCAAAATCATGATTATGACGAAAATCGCGACTTTGGCCGGGTTTGATGTCCCAATATGTAGGGTGTGTAGAATTCGGACTCATATGGCTGAAGCATTCGGTCTGAGTACTATAAAGCTATGCAAGAATTGGCCTGGTGTCTTGTGGAATGGTCTATAGGGAATTATTGAAAGAAACCCAAAAAGTGACTCATTTTCTATAGAAAATATATTCGACTTTCGTTCAACAATTAATCAAAAAGCTCCATCAAATGAAATAGTTTCCATCGAGTATTGATTATCACACATTCCTCTATTGACTCGCATAAAAGTATCTTTTGAAAATCAGAAAGAAAAAGTTTTTTTGAAAAATCTGTGTAT
>CAJNOL010005010.1:0-12994 GCA_905250125.1 Rotaria sordida
GAACAGTTTTCATTGTTAGCTGTGTTGAAGAAGTTAATTCAATGCATTAAATTTTAATTTTGTTGATGGTTAAGAACAGAACCGGCTTGTGGTTTTTTTTCAAATTGAGTTAATTTTTTAAAAACTTATTGAATCATTCTAATGTATTGAATTTTAATCTGTATTCATTGAACAAGAAAAAGAATTCTAGATATCGTATTTTTTTACTTATAGTCATTCAACATATCACTTTTGATAATAATAATAACATTCCACATACAATAAATAATGAAACTGTCGCAATTGCCGATGGAGATACTAATCTTTCACGTATTTGTTTTAAAGAAAAGGAAGAATGTAGACCATCTGATTCACAATTAAATACAAGCGAGTGATCTATGATTGAAATTACAAAACAAAAGACTCCAGAATAGAATTACTCTTTTTTTTCTCTATTGTTGTATATTCAATATGAAAACAAAACATGTTCAACACGATGTTTGATTATTTTTAATGGGCAAAATGTTCATAAATACGATTGAAGATTAACAAAAGGATAAAATTCAAATGTTTAAACTTTTTTCATTTCATACAAATTCTTCTAAAGAGTTAAACGCATAATTTTAATTTCTACTTATAACTAATTTTGTAAGTTAGAAAAATGTGTTTCGTAGAACAAATAAAAACAATTGTTCTTAAAATCTTGATTGTTTCTAGACGTTATATTCATTTGTCTTTGATTTCAAGTATTCAAGAAGTCTTTTTTTCTTATCCCGTAACTTATAAAAGAATGTTTACAAGACATTGAAAATTTTTATACAAATATTATTTTCCATATTTTATTCTCGATGTATCTTAAATATCTTGTCAATGTTCACTTATGTTAACCAATGTTGTTTTGTACTTTGTTTAATTCGATCATCACTTACAATAGTTTCAGACAATTCTACATTACCTTCATCACCTATACGCATTTGTATCGTAGGCAGTGGTCCATTTGGTTTTTATTTAGCACAAAATTTACCTATGCTTCATTACACAATACGGGGAATAGAGTTGAAAGCGGACAGTTTTTTCTGTCCAGTCCGGTTCAGCCAGCAATCGGCCAGATGAGCTTTACCGTCAAACCGATCAAAATCCAGCGAAAATAATCGATTATAAAAGTATCTGTTTATATAAAATGGTGGTGAAGAGGAATGAGCGTTGACTTTCGAGCCAGATGCCGATATAAATTAGCTATTCAGATCAAATCTGTTTTTTTCATCTTTATTTCAAAAAAGAAAACAACAGTAAGTTCATAATAAACCGAACACAAAAATGTAAATATTTATTTTTCTTGATTTAGGCAGCTGCCTAAATAGAACAAGGAAATGAATCATTTGATCTAGATTGAACTGAACGACATACGAGAAAGAAATCGATAGAGGTATAAAGAAAACAATTAATCATTTATAGTCAAGTCGAAGACAAGATATCTATTCAGTCTTTCACAACTGAACTAGGCAACATCTTCTTAATGTAATCCTCTTTGAGAACCATAAACACTGTTCACAATCGGCAATAGAGACACCAGAAGGAAGTAATGATCAGAACAATGATTTTTCAGTGGGTGCGAATGAGTAATAACTAATTGAACGATGAGTGTGAAGAAGGAGGAGGCTGTGCTTTTTTTTCTTTTTTCTTTTTTCTTTTACCTTACCCTTCTCCAATTAAAACTGCAATCTCATTACGATCAAAAGTAACTGTCATTAAGATCAAAGCACTGCATATGCTCTTACTTGCACCAACGTCACTGCCGCGCGTCTCTACGTCGTTCCATTTATCGTTATGATATGTTTTCTCGACATATTGTTTGTGTTTATATAGAAACTCCTAGTCGATATTTTCTATATCGATTGATCATAGACTGACCAATTTCGAGAAGTCTGACGAAAAATCCATATGTTCAATACCATTAATTAATTTTTCACACTTATCACATTGATCACTACGGGTATCAACAAATTTGCATGCTACATCTGAACATGTACTAGCTACATAACGATCTGTAAAAAAACTTCAAATACATCAATATATAAAAAATTAGGAAAAAGTATGCAAGCAAATTCTATACCGTTGACATGTGTCATAATATAATTGTTCGATGTTATTATTAAAAATGAGATTTCGTTTATATAATTCTGAAAAATATCCTGAGCGATTCTAAAATAGATAGTCCAATGAATTATAAAGAACAGGTACTTTTCTTTCTAATATAAAAATCTTACTCAATTTATTTTTGTGTTGAAATTCGTCCAAAAAACATTAAAGTCTAATTAAAACGATCTATTTTTTTTTAATGTAAATCAAATATTTATCGCAAGTTAAGTGTTGTAGCTTTTCAGCTGACAATACCTTAAATTTAATATTAACAGTGAAAAAATGAATAAGAAATTGTTTGATTTTATTGAGCAAGAAAACATCAACACTTATTAAAGATCTAATAAAAGAATATCAAAATGAGGTGCATCGTTGACATAAGATGAAGCATTTGTGATCATAATATTTCGAACATCAGGTTTTGGTGTTCTATGAACAAAAAAATAATAATCAAACTGCTAGTGCACTTGGTGACGGATTAAAGTGTGAAACATGATGTAGCTGCTGGTGCTAATCACAAGAAGATTGTTTTATTCAGTCTAATTTAAAAGGGATTTCTTCATCATTCTGTTACTTGGTGCTCCAGAAATGCAATAAAGAAGTAATTAACTAAACGGTATTGAGACACAGTCTTTGATCGTATATTAACATGGCCTGTTATTGTCTCTGATAAAACAGAGAGAGGTGCAACTAAAAGAGTTCGTCATCAGGATTAGTAGGCTCGAAGATATTAACGTAACCACTTGAATGAAGATTTGTGAAAAAGTCAAAATGTCCAAAACCAGATTTCTCGTATCTATTCGAAGGTTTTGAGAAAAATTCTTATTGTATAGAGCGCAATGAGACGTCTCCGATCTCTCCATGAACTTCCTTCATCGAATTGTCTTTCTGACTCTCCGTAAATTGAAAACAGATCGATGAAGGAAGTACCTGGAGAGTTCGATGACGTCCTATTTTGCTCTATCAAAGAAAAATTTTTTCGAAGATCTTAATTTCAGCAGTTCTGTTGAAGTCTTTGGATCTGCTACTGCTAATAGAGAATTGTTTTAGCTACACAAATGTTTTATATTTCAACAATAGATGAATAATTTCTTACATGTTTTTATTCGATTTTGATTTATTGAATGTCGATATTGCCTTTGATCATTGATCCAAATCTTTCTCAACTTCTTCTGGCGATTCAGGAAAATCAATTTCTTCTATGGATGTCATTATCTGAAGAAAGGTTGTCTAGAAAATATATTTTATTTTTATGTCATTTTATATTGTGATTTCAAAATGATATGATGCAATACAAAATATGAGTCATTCATTTATCGTAAAATTGCATTATTTTCTTCTTTCTATTATCAGTTCTTATTTTAGATTACATCTAATCAATACACATAGGACAAAAAAAGATAACATACTACGATCCAAAACAGTATTCTACAAGATTATTCCGAAAACTTGGTTAATTATCGAAAAGAAACAAAAAATAATAATAACATGTCAAGTTTTCTGTTTTGAGTAAAACAAAGATACTGATTTCTTTATCAGTTAATACATTCATTGTAAAAGTATAGAAATCAAATGGAAAAAACTAAAGGTAATATTCAACGAACTTACGTTCTTGAATGGATTGCATAAATAACGAAGAATTCAAATGATGAACAGTTTTCATGAACAAATCCTAAAGAAAACAAATAGATGAATGAATTCGGAATTGAAAAAAATATTGTTAAATTCTTTTGGAAAATAGACCATATCAATCAAAACAGAGCAAACAAAAATTCAATCTGAAGTAACAATATACTTTTCAAATGAGACGGTGTTCATTTGATGAGTAATAGAAAAGTTTAGAATAGTTTTGCTTTTCGGGCCTTCGTTGTTTTTCAACGGAAATCTGTAGTCCTACTCAGGTCACGTGAAAAATCGACTTTCAAAATTAAATTTTGCATGAACATGAGAATAATTCTTTTGGTAAATTGTAAATTTTCTAGTTTTTTTTCTATCCTGTGATATTGAATAATCGAAATTTTTCTTTATTACCGAATCTCGTTAAGAACTTTGTTCAGGCAAAGTTTGAAGTCGAAATTCTATTTTGTAGATGACTTAAGCTGAATTACGTGTTTTTATGCTGAAACATCCAGTAAAATCTCAATATGTGAAGAACGAAGGTTCGGAACAACCATATTTCGTCAGTCAATTTTTCATATTCTCATCTGACGATTGTCCTTTGATAGATGGGAAAAGTTCGTGATAAGATTTTATTTAAAAATTGATCTCGTCTTTTTAACATCTAAACTAAAAAGCAAGAAAAATTTTGATGATGTGTTGAATAATATTCAATGATGAACTTTGTTGAGGAATAACATTGAACATCTAATTATATCCTACTTTTGGAGATTGCGACTGTTCAAAATGAGGAAAAAGTTTCACTTTTCTTCGAGAATATCAAAACATTTGGAGTTCTTTTCTCGAAGAGTACTAAGATTTTTCTTGAGATAAGTACCAAGTACTTTCTTGCACCAAAACTATTATACTAAATTTAGCATACAAATGACATTGAAGAAAAACGAAAGATTCCCACAAGTACTTTACACTAATTTTTCTGATACAGGTATTTATTTCAGCATGACTTCTACTGTAAAGTGTTATAATAAAATATTCCTTCCTGTTTTGGATATTTATTAAGGAAAACAATAAATTTCGAAAATATGTGTTCATGAGTTATTTCTAATTTAAACATACCATAATAGAAGTAGATGTTTGAAACAACTCCAAACTGAAATCGATACAAAAATTTCATTTGGCTCATTTTTTCCTTTTTCAACTCAAAACCTAACTTTATAGCATGAAGTTAGTTGTACAGAATTTCTTATCTAATTATATATTTACATAGCAGAAGAAAGAATGAAAATCTGTTGCATCATCAATTTAAACACGTTAAGAATGATGAAAATATTGATTTTGTTTAGTACAAACATCAATTAATGCAAGCTTAATTCACCACTACATAAAGGAATAATTAGTGTCAAAGTTTCTGTATCCTGCGTTATCTTGATAACTTTAGAGATGATTATTGAATTGTTCATCTATGAAATTTGTATTTGAGCTTCAATACAGTTAGTTTTTGAATTACTTTAAAAGTAATTTAGTAGAAGTAACTTTTATTTTCCTTGTAGCTATGCTTATTAAACCTAACAATAATTCTTATTTAGTTTATTTTTTCTCATGATTTAATATATCACTACAGTCAAAACAACGAAAAAAAACACCAATCAGAATATTCAGTCACTGAACTATTTCATAAGTTTGTATAAAACAAACTTAAAATATTAATTATTCAAAATGTAATCAATATCAATAGATAGACAACAAGAAAGAATAAATAATGTGTTTGAAACTTTTGACTTGATAGTAAATGAGATATCACGACGAGTTTCACTAGTAGATCAGAACTTTATGAGCACACGCATTTTCGATTCGTTTCAGTTGTTAAATGAGTCAAAATTTTCTGAATATTTTTAGTTTAATTATGAAAAATTCTCATTTGAAATACTTACTTGTCTTTTGATCATACATTCATTTGTTTACTTGAATCGAAAATATTCGACCATTCCTGTTCTAATAAATGAATTGAACAATTAATTTTTTTTTTGTTAAATGTTTATTAGATTCTAAATTAAAAAAAGTTCCACTTACTCGTTTCTTTGCTTTATGAAGACCACTAAAATTTAAACATATAATAAGTGAAGACTAACATAAAAATTGAATATTACAGTTTTTTTTAAGTTACTTTATCAATTAAATATTGATCAACCGAAAATTGCTTTAGTTAACTGATAAAATTCATCGGTTTTATTATTTTCATGATGTTGAAATCAATCATAACGATGAAGATACATGTATGACCATCAATTGAACAAAGTATTCCAAATTGTTCAGTTTCTTTAATTAGAAAAATTTTTATTTAAATAAAAAATAGAGATTGTGTCAATGCAACTCATTGAAGATTATAATGTAAAACTTACATGTATTCTTTAGTCTCATTATACTCATACAACATACTTGAAATGAAAGATTTCTACCAGACTGTGAGGGATTAAGAGAAATCGAATTTTAGTCAATTTTGCTTTTAAAGTTACTATGATTTTTATATGTTTTCATTTTTGAATCTCTTAACTTCTTTTGGATGAGTTTCCTTCGCGATTCTCGAAAAGGATGTGGGTACTGGTATAGAGAAAACTATTCCAGAATTGAATCTTATCATATCTAAAAAGGTCTTCAGTATTTTTTTTATTTATACGCTTAAAGTCGTAGAATATTTAACTATAACTTTCAGTTGCAGTTGGAACTACCGGTTTTTCTCATAGTTGCTACTATTAAAGTGAAAGTCTATAATGACCACATTCATAAATGCTCACCAACAAGATGCCTTGAAAAAATGTGAAATAAATTCTAATGAGAATACTATGAATACGAATCTGACAAACTTCCAAATTTTCGTCTCACATATCTTTAAAACTTACATTCACTCTATTTTTCTTCAAAAAAGATGTGAGTTCCACAAAAAAAAACAAAAACAAAAACAATCAATAATAGTAGCATCACTTGTTAATGATAATGGATTAATATCAAATAAACTTTGAATATTCCTTAATTGAATAAGTATAATATGTTTTTATACCGAATGTTTTCCACATATGTTCAAGACAATCGAAGAAAAGAATAACGAATTAAATGTGTTCGTATTATTGTTAATTCTTGTGAAAGTTCAATAAATTAAAATTTTTCTATATAATCACGATATGCATCAAGGAATTCCGACTAAAATTTAACAACAATATACTTAATACTGTCGGAATCGTTTTCTTACTTGACATTTATCAATACCGTTAATCCACTGAATTAATTAATAATTGATAATCAATATATGCTGTTGATATAGATTTAAGTGAACATTAAATAGGTCATATCAAGATAATGCAACAAAATATTGTTTACCTAATTGAGTTTTATGTTTACGAATCTATTTGAAAATAGTTTTTATTTTGTTACATTATCTATTCAATGAAATAAAATTACCTTATGATAAGTATAACAACGAGTATTCATTTTTTTAAAATCTAATGTATGAATCACATCCATTGTTTTAGCATAAAGTTTTCTAAAATCTATTAGAAGAAAATAGTTCATTCGAAAATGAAGAACAGTGTCCAACAATTTAGTACGAGAAGAATTTCATTATAGTCTACGAAAACTGAAATACATCAAAAACATCAAATCTCGTTAGGCTCGATATATTTTTTTTCTAATGGTTTTATTCGACTGATAAATAACACGTAGAAAAAAATTTATGCTTTCTTTTTCAAAACTATTATTTGATTATTGAGAAGTGAGTTCATATTCAGACTTTACTATCGTATTGAACAATCAAATAATGTTTATAGAAAAAGTATACATAGATTTTTTTCTTAAGTATAGGACGAGTAAAAATCTTGGAAAAATATCGAGTCTGTTGGTACTTAATCATTTTATGATGTTTTTTTTTGCAAATATAGTTTGTGACAATAACATTGGTCGAGTCTATTAACAACAGAATATTTTCACAAGTAAATCAACAGACGCTATAATTTCTTGTTTTTAACTAGTAAAATATATTTCATTGAATAATTATCTTACTTGAATAATATTTAATAACATTGTAAAATTAATATTAATTTTCATTCGATTTCTCTTATATTCCATTCCAATTAAATATTAATTATATATGTTAATATTTTGTTCTTTATAACAATATTGTCATCAAATACATACTCATTTTAACAGTTGTATTGAATAATAAATCAAGTAATGGACTATTAATCATATGTTGATGATGAAAATAATAATAATGAAGAAATCTGACGATGTTGTTGTTTAATTATTAGTTAAATTAATTGTACACATGGATTTATCAAGATTATTCATTAAACATAAAATTCTCCAAATCACTAAAAACATTATTATATATACATTTTTTAATCTTTTTTCTTTGTTGATCTTGATGTGTGTAGAATAGATATGTCGATATAAATAAATTTTTATGCAAAAGAAGAATATATCTTATTTCATTCTTTTCTGTTGTAATAAATCCACCTAACAAAGAAAGATTTTTTCAAACTTCTGTAATGGATTATTTTGATCTAAAATTTTGTTGATATTTAGATATGTTCATCCAAAAAGAATATTATTGTAAAAACTTAAGTGTTTAAAAACTTCCATTGTGTTGTTTTTTCGACAGTGTATGAAATTCAATCGACTTTTTTAACATTAAGTATGTTAATGAAAAAAGCAATTGTTTTTAACTAAAATATGTTCTACTTAAGTAATAGTTCGTCTGATGTAATATATTTTGTATTTTATCATAACAAATAAAATAATTATACATAAATGTTGTTATTGATTATCATTAATAAAAATAAACAAAACAATTTCATTTTCATTCCAAATGAGATACAATCTAAAAAAATTCATAAATAAATCATTGTATATGTTAATGTTAACAAGAGAGAAAAGAAAGAAAAAAGCAATATATGTGAAGAGAGGAATTTTCTTTTTTTTTTTTTGTCTTTCTCTCGTCCATAAATCATTGTTCATGTTGTTATCATTGATGATCAATGATCAACATGTACAATTAAATATGTATATCATTTTCGACGAGAGAAAAAAATGATTTTTCAAGGTATATATACGAATGATTTTCTATGCAAAATCATTCAAATTTTTGAATCAAATAATAATCATTTTCTTTTTCTGTTTTAGATTGGCCTCGATGATACAAAATTAATCAAATCAAGATCAAGCCATACAATAAAAAGAAAATGTAGGTATTAGTATTTTTTTCTTTTTTTTTCTTTTACGATCATAAGGATGGTAGGGTAAGGTCTCCTTTGATCTTTTTATTTTTTATTTTATTTATTTTAGGAAATAAACAAAGAAGAAAAAGATAACATTAGGGTAAGTCATCTCATTCTATTTCATTAAATAACATTGATTAAATTTTTTTTTCTATTCCTTTCAGCTATCAATATCATCGCGTCATCAACATCAGACACGGTAAGTAATTTTTTTTTTTGAGACGAGAATAGGTAGTGAGATTGAGGGGTTAGGATGAGACTAAGACAAGTGGGTGTTAGTGGGAGAGGGATGAGTTATGTTTGTTGAGGTTAAGTTCTTCTTATTTACAGGACTTCCGGGCAGTCCCTAAAAGCCCGGCCAGGAATCGTCTTGGTGTCCGTGGCACACGACCAGGCTTATTCAGACTCATTGACATATCTCTCGCGGGGAGGGTATGAATGATATGAGTCTGTCCTGTACGTGCATGAGCGTTACGCTCGCCACGACTCCACCAGGATGGTTCCTGGTCGCGCGCGCGAATAGAATAAGTCATTCATTTCATCAATTCAATGCGATTTATTTGAAAAGAAAGGGACGCAAAAAAAAAATAACCCATCGTTTTGAGTCTATTCAATTGAAAAACATTGAACACGATGATTATTTTCATCGACGACATAGAGATTGCCATGACGATCGAAGGACAAGCCAAAGGGGTACTCGAACTGATTTGCTCCTTCTCCGTAACCATTTCCACCCACGATGATAGTGCCCTGTTTCGTTCCTTTAGGCCAACTCATCACTCGATGATTCCACGAGTCTGTCACATAGATGGTACCCAATGTATCGACGAACAGTCCATTAGGATACGACAATTGTGTCAGAGCATTCCCTTGTCCTTGACCTCCAGCAACGACAGTTCCTTCTTGTGCACCTTTATTCCATTTCGTTACACGATGATTGTTGTTGTCTGACACGTAGACAGTCTGTTGTTGATCGACAAAGATGTAGGTCGGCCAGTTGAGTTGATTGAGACCAGCACCTTGGCCATTGCCACCAGCCACAATAGTTCCATTCTTGTCTCCTATTTGATATCGTCTTACTTCATGTTTGTGGGTGTCAGAGATGTAGAGATATCTCTGATCATCCATGGCCAATCCACAACACGAGATGTTGTCAATGAGGATTTCTCCTTGAGTTGTGCCACTACGACGAGACCATCGTACGACTTGTCGACTCTCCCAATCACAAATAATGAGACTATCCGTCTCTTTGTCAATCAACACGTCGGTTGGTTCACTCAATCGATTTCCTTTGCCATGGCGACCAGCTACTACTTGTCCATTCTTATCACCCATCTTCCATTGGATGATACGATGATTGTTGTAGTCAGCGATGACTATCGTTTGATCATCATCAACGAAGAGACCATGAGGGTGGTTGAGTTGATTGGTAGCATTGCCTTGCCCATGGCCTCCAGCAACAGTCGTCGCATTCTGTGCCCATCGGGCATCAACTGGAATATTGGGAATTACTACAATGAACAAAAAAGAAAAGAAATCGTCGTTATCGAAGAGATTCCGTCTCTCTTGAGAGCGAGCGCTACAAATATGACATTCGTCTTTGAGAATGCTCATTCCACAGATAAAAATCCAGAATTCTTTTCCTAGTTTCTTATGAGAAAAAAAGGATTTGGTAACGATTCTTACATCTATGTTACTTCTAGTTCTTGCTAAGATCTTTTTGATCATAAAAATAACACCTGGAGATTGTTGTAAGGAAGTCCTCGACGAAAGAGTAATACTAATTCCATGTAAGTTTTTGATAGAAAAACATAAGGATCTGAGAATTTTTTTCCAGAATTGCAAGAATTCAGAATCTTTTTGGCAGAAGGATCATTTATATGAGCATCAGAGAAGATTTTATCTGTATCTTATGAGAACAATATCGAATCGTTGAACAACAAAATATCAAACCTAATCCCTATGTTTTTTAGGAAACCTTAATGATACATGATTTTCTGTATGATGAATGTAGATTTGCCGAAGAATCTCCTAAGTATTTTTATAGAGAATGCAGGTGAAGTTTTATAAGGCTTTTGGTAAGTTATGTGAAGCTGTTCGAAGAACAACCGTGATGTACTCTGAGTAAGATTATGAGAAGGCTTGGATACAGGCGAAACCGAACAAAGTTGGGAAGATTCCACGCGAATCTATGTAATCTGAGAGGGCTTCTACTTTTGCAAATGCTGAAAAGATGGATGTCAGTCCGAACGGAGTTCTCCAGTGACAAACATTGGGATCTATGGATTTTATGGGCTTTGAAAAGAAAGTGTTCTAAAATGCTATTTTTAACTTTTGTTCAACACCATCTTCAAACCATTGTATTAGGGTCCTCGAAGAGAATCTTGATGACTAAATAAGATACTCTGTCAAAATCTGAAAATCTGAAAATAATGAGTATCTTCTATGAGGATCATGCTATAATCCTTATGTAGTGCTTGTTCTGCGAAGTCTTCTGTAAACTCGCATGTTATGGATATGTTCAGGAGGATCTGAAGAGTAAATATTTTGAAATGGTTGATATCAGAGATGGGCAATTCCAACTCCAAAGTTGATGCTTTTTCTCATCAGAGTGAAAATGGAGTAGGAACAGGACAGAATAGAGGTGCCTATCTATGAATTTTATGAGAAAGTTTATAAAGCAATAAATTAATATGCTACTAATTGATATCAATCGTAGATTTAATTATGTTCAAAAACTTATGTGTATTTAAGAGTGTTTTGGCAGAAGTTCAGTTTTGTAAAATCCGACTCGAATTGAAGTTAAATTGGAGTTGGAGTAGGATCTTAGAAAATAGGACTGGAGTTATGTGGAGTTGGAGAGAGATAGAGTGTAGTTGTTCATCTTTGCTTAGTACATAAATGTCGATCATAATCAGTACCCAGGATAACTTCTCTGGAATATTAGGAATTACTACAATGAACGAAAAAGAAAAGAGATCGTCATTATCGAAGAGATTTTTGTCTCTCATACACGAGAAAGTACTATAAATGAGACAGTGTTTCTGTAACGTAGTCTTTAAAAAAAAAGTACATCGTAAGGAAATGCTTCCGATGTCGAGGAAGAGAAAACAGCTTAACATGAAATTCTAAGGAGATTTCCATGTTCTAGTTTAGTATTAGAATTTGAAAAGGAAATCTTACGATTCTTTCAGCGATATTCAGCTCATTCTCGTATGATATAGGATGTTCGAAAGAAGAAAAAAAATGATGAAATGAAATATCAAGATGCTTAAAGTCGTATGCACTTTAAGTTTTTCATGATAGAGGTTGAAAAACGATCTCTATAATACATGAATTAGGATTTATGTCTAAGCTGCTCTTTTAATTGTATAACTTTTTTTTTTATAAAAGTAAATCCTTTTTTCAATTAAGCATAACCTATCATTCATCAGCCATGTTTGATACTTGTGATACAATATCATCTTAATACATTAAGTAGTCTCATTAGACTAAAAAGACTTTCATTAAATTGATGAAAACTCGTTATAGTTTTATTAAAAAAAAAATGTTTGATTTTTTCCGAATTCTAAATTGCTTTTAGATCTGTTTTCTTAGTAACGAAAAGAAATTATTATCATACTTAAATATATTTGTTAAAGCAATAATGAAAATAAGAACAATAATATCGAATTGATATAATATAACTTACAAATTCTTTCGTAGAATTTCTTAACCTACATGATATAAATATGTTTAGTTTGTTTTTCGATGATTTTCTGAATGACATTCGAATCTACTATTATCATAATAATATAATAGTAAATAATGTCTAATATAGAAAAAAAAAATCATTTTTTCTCGCTAGAAATTCTAGGAGTTATGAAAATAGTTCATGAGCGGAGATTTATTTAGTCAAGTTTATTAATTTGAAGCAAAAAGAAATCTCAAAAATGACCTCAAGTAAAAAAAAAGAGATGTTCTCAGATTTTTTAAAATGTTTATAAGATATG
>CAJNOL010005011.1:0-12993 GCA_905250125.1 Rotaria sordida
ATGTTTAACAGAAACTTAGTTCTATTTCACTTTCTATAAAGTTTCCATTTACAAACATATGATGTAATCATACAGCCGAGTACAGTGTGAGGGTGAAAGTGGGGATGAGGCTGAGCAGACGATTTACATGTAAAAAATGAAGATGTTTGTTATGGATCTGAAAAGTAGATAATTATATTGGTAAACGACAATTGTATTTTATCATTTCCCTGTTAGATATTTTGAAGTGTTATGAGAATATAAAAACTGTATCAATCGCAAAATAATGAAAATCGCAGCAAATAAAAGTCTCTATATAATGAACAATTATATTGAGTTATGCAAAGATTTTAAAGCAACTAGTATTTGATGTGATGTAAATACTTCATGCACAAATAGAAGAATTTATGAACTATTCTTATTTATAGTCATATTTGATGTTCCTTGTCATTCGATAGACAGATGATTACTTTGTGGACTTCTCTGATTTATTTCTTTGAAAAACTAATAAAAATGTCTTTTTAATCGCATTTTTGAGCATTATGATCAATTGACGTCGTCCAATTGTCCTACACTCAATTTTTATAAAATCTTACACTTTAAACTTTTCTGAGAAGGGAAACATTGAAGGATTCTGTATTTATAACGACGATTATTCTGCTCATCAAATTCTATGTGGTTTAGGGGTTGTAGAAGTTTTTGCTCAATGGTTCTCGAAGAATCTTGAACAGAAAAGTCTTCATAGGCATTCAGTTTGAAATTAACTAGGGTTTTATCATTTTCTAGAAGACTATAATCGATTGAGATAAATAATGATCCAAATTGTAAGATTTTATTCATACCAATAGAAATTCCATTCTTAAGTATGATAATCAAATAATCTCACCTGTTCAGGTTGAGTCAATGGAATCAAAGTTGTTGATGGTGTTTCTATGTGACTGTCCATTGCTTTTCTTTTTTGACTTGTCTCTTTCTTTTTTTGATAAAATGATCGAAACATGCCAGTTTGCATTCCACTTGCAAAACATTTCATAAGTCGACAATAAGAACATACGTGACGATTATTCACATTTACTTCACAATGACTATTCCAATCACATTTCAATACTTCCTAACAAAAGATAAGAAATGTAATAAAAAGAGAATAAATATTTTCAAATGACCTGTCCATGTTCAGCATTTCGTTTGAAAAATGCTTTACATGCATGACATGCAACAGCACCATAATATGAATATTGAGCTGGTGCTCCACAAACTTTACATCTACTTGTCACTATTGTTGATTGTCGCTTTTTATTCGTAGAATTTTTTGATGATGAGTTTTTCATGATAAAAAACGGTTTTGTTTGATAAAATCTGGTAAATGAATGAACAATATTAGAAGTATGGTTTTCAATAGAAATCATAAAGGAAAATCTCGAACTTTCTTTAATTAATCTTTAGAACATTGAGAACGATAAAAAAAATTGTAAAAAGCATAACTATTTTCTCTTCATCATATATTTTTTTTCTTACAAATTTTCTGATATTCCAATGAAAATTATGGATCTAATCGCAGTTCTATTAGTTATGTAAAAAGAAAAGATTGAATTGTGTTTAGGAATATTTTCTGATTATATCACTAAATTCTATACTTACTTGATAACTATGAAAAATAAACCCTACCCACAAATGACATGCAGGGTGTGTGAGAAGAAAAAGAAAAAGAATCAACATCGAGAGATAAAAAATAAAGTTTTGTTCTTTTTAGTAAAAGAAAAACGATAGAAGGAGAGAATATTGAAATGTACTCAGAAACCCACACATGAGCCGAAGGCGCATTTTTTTTCATTCTGTGTAACAAAAAATATAGATGGGCAATGTGTCCTAGACAACATTTTATATATGTGAAAAACGAGTTCTTCTTTTATTCAATTTTAGTTATTTCTCTAATGAGTTAAGTTTAATTGAAGTTAAAAATTTATTTAGAATATTCAAAATATCTCACAATGAATTATATTCATCTACATTGTTACGTCAGGCGATGTTTCTCCTAACATAATGAGGCGCTCTCTATTCTCTTATAATATGATATTATCGCAATGTATTGAGGTGATTCGTATTCTGCTTTATCAATGGCACTTTGAATACGGACAAGGAGAGTTAAAACGTGGAATAAGAGAAAGAGAGAAAAGAACACATTCTTTGCTGCTTTTTTTCTTCAGTTGTTTTTTTTGAAATAAAAGAAGATCGAAGAATAAACAATAAGAAAATTAAAATAAACGATTTAAGAAGTTGTAACAAATTGGTGCACTAGCCGGATTCTTATTCTGAACATGAACACCCTATGTTAACAAGACAAGGTGCATTACGTCTCACTGAAGCTGAATTTCGTCGATTAACTAATATTGATATCGATTTTCCTGGACGTACTATACCATTTTAAATTGTTTATCGTCCAGCAGACTTTATTATGGCTGAAAAAACTGTTGCCAATATACTCAGTAAAACTTTAGAACAAACACCAAAATAGTCTGGCAAACCTGATCAAGATGCTGATGAATGGCTTAAAGATCTCACTGCTACATTTCGTATGGCTGATATTACTGAACCACAAGCATTAAAGATAATTCCTACTTTTTTGGAGGGACCAGCTAAACAATGGTTCGTCGAAAATAATACACATCTTGAATCATGGAATACATTTAAAGCTGAATTTATTCATACTTATTCCTCCCCAACAGTGAAACAATTAGCATCACAACGCTTACGAACTCGGCAACAATGTACCGATGAACCTGTGATTGAATATTACACTTATGTTATGAAATTATGCAAAATTATTGATCCAAATATGACAGATGTTTCGAAACTTGATCATTTATACCATGGCCTAAAACCGCCTTTAATGAAAGAAGTATTACGTCAAGCACCCTGAACACCATCAGAATTTTTTGACCATGCACGAAGAGAAGAAAATTTAGATCGTTTAGTGGCTACATCCGTTAATCCAACACCAGATAATGATAACTTTGGAACTAGTTTGTCCAGTAATTCATCTCATGGTTCTACAAAAATTGATCAACCTCTACGATTTCAAAACTCGTCAAATATATACTCTCCTGATTATTCGGCCCACTTTTATTCACCACAAACACCATATCCTCGCCCTTGCCATCGGTCAATGCCACGTTATGCTTCACACCCGTTCAACTCTTCATTCAATACCATACCTCAGTATCAACGACCTCTTCGATGGTATCGATGCAATAAACCCGATCATTATGCATATGATTGTCGAGCTCCAAAAAAATAGTACGGGAGTCTCATGATGGTAGTGCCTCCCACTTCGCACAACCATCACATTATTTCCTGTCCAGATCCAAAACCCTCTTACCAATAACTAAAACAAAACTATTTTTTTCAAAGCCTTTCGGCATTTTTCGTATCGAACACACCAGTCAGCGACAATATATTCGAATTGCCTTACGCAGAAACGTCAACTATGACCAAGTGACACATCCCGATTAAACTCGCTTAACCAAAGGCCAAAACAGAACATGAATCAACAACGTATAAAATCAACCAATCCTTCATTAATTTTTTCAATGTATTTGTTAATGGCAAATATCTACGTGCTATGATCGATACTGGAGCTAGTCATTTGTTTATCACTCAACGTGCATTAAGTACATTATATCATTCAGCAGTATCATCCTGTTCGCGTATTGCTCAATTAGGTGACGGTCATACTCAACTAAAAATACTAGGTGAAGTACAACTATTGCTCAAGTTTGATCAGGTCTTTACATCTCTGAAGGCCTTCGTTGTCAAAACGTTGAATACCGACTTTCTTCTCGGTGATAATTGGTGCAATCACAATGCAGTACAAATTGATTATGAAAAAAACCAAGTTTCGATTCGTTCACCTACTGGACGTGTATTTATTCCATATGATAAATTTATTGATCATTTAACTTTAGATGTCAAACTAGTTGATTCTGTTAAAATACCACCCCGTGAAGCTGCCACTGTTCAAGCAAAAATTGAATTGTCATCTGCTGACACCGTTTATTTTCATCCTGATCTTACTACTCAAGTCGAAAAATCTATTTTACTCTCGCCGTCTTTATTGAATATTAAAAATTATACAACATATCTCGAAATATACAATCCTGATGATTATACGCGTCATTTACCGATGAATACTTTTTTAGGTCGTATAACGCATGCACCTCATCATATACAATCCTTTCCATTGTTTGAATCATCCGATTGTACACTTTCGTCAGCTAGACAACACCATTTTATTAATACACTCGACCTTACATCTTGTGCTACAACAACTGAAACGATTGATAAATTACTTGATCATATCACTAATCTTCAGGATAAAAATGAAATTCAACGCATCCTTCAACAACACATACAAGTATTCGATGTTTCTAAAGTCACACAAGCACATACTCCTATTCAACATACTATTAATACCGGTGACAGTCTTCCAATTAGTTCACGACCGTATCCAAGAACCATTCAGCAACGCCGTGAGCTTCAAGATGAAATACAGAAAATGATACAACACAATCAAATTCGTCCTTCAACATCACCTTGGTCTTCTCCAGTTATTATTCACAAGAAACCGGATGGTGGTATCCGATTTCTAGGTGATTATCGAAAACTGAACGCTGTAACAAAAAAAGATTCTTTTCCTCAACCAACAACAGAAGAATTATTACATCGTTTAGGGGGCCAGCAATTTTATACAAAATTAGATCTCAAGTCGGGCTATTTTCAACTTCCTATCCATGAAGCAGACAAAGAAAAAACGGCTTTTATTACTCAAGATGGTTTATGGGAATTTAATGTATTGCCACAAGGTGTCATGAATGGACCTTCCACTTTTCAAAGAACGATGCATAATTTACTTGGCTATGGACGTTGGGATTACGTTCTGGTTTACTTAGATGATATTCTAATATTTTCCCGCACTTTCGATGAACACAAAAAACATCTACATGAAATATTATCAATATTAGCAAATGCCAATTTCCAAGTTAATCCTGCAAAATGTTCTATAGCAGTTCGTGAAATCGAGTTTTTAAGTCATACCATTAATGAAAACTTTATTAAACCTAATGGTGAAAAAATTAAAGCAATTCGTGAATTACCCGCACTCAAAACACTTAAAGAAGCGAATGAATTCTTGGGAAAAATCAACTGGTACCGAAAATTTATACCTGATTTTGCTCGCGTGGCCGCACCGCTACATAAAGTCACTAATAAAACAAAAAATCATCGACATCAATTCAGCTGGAGACCCGAACAGCAAAATGCATTTGATGAATTTAAACGAATTTTGACCACTCACCCATTATTTTTAGAATATCCTGATTTATCAACACCATTCATATTAACAACTGATGCATCTGATGTCGGTATCGGTGGAATATTACGACAAGATACTGCTAATGGCACTAAAATTAACTATTTCAAATCTCGCGTTTTAAATGATATTGAACGAAAATATGATACATTTGAAAAAGAAGCGTTAGCTATTTATTTGTGTCTTACTGAACGTCGGTCATACATAGGTGATTCTTCTGTTATTGTTGAAACTGATCATAAACCACTTGAAAATTTTCATACGAAGCAAATTAATAATAAACGTGTGATGAACTGGCTTTTTAAATTACAAGATATGTAACCACAAATTATTGCAGTCAAATATCGTCAAGGTGCTACTAATATCGCTGCCGATTATATTTCACGACATTTCCTACCGGCTCCTACTGTCAGCACTATATGTTCTACTAGTACTCAATTGCATGATACCTGGCCAATAGACTCTGAACGATGGATGGTCGAGGTACCCAAACCACAGCGCATACAATTTGCTAATCAATTTATTTCACCGAACAATTGTTCTTCTGTTATGGATAACAAATTTTTTGACCTCCATACCATTACTACTAGAGCACAAGCTAAACGCCTTGTTCAACCCGATTCACCTTCAGCAAATGTTTCAACAACACCTACCATAATTCAAGATGTATCTACTCCCTCATCATCAAGTAAGCCGATCTATGATTTCAGTTTACCACGCATTCGAATTGAACAAGAAAACGACTCGGTTATTCAAACGATAATTTATCAAATTCGTCACAATAAGACTCATGGATCATTTACTCTCGAGGATAATATTCTTTATAAAAGCATTGGTGCTAGTCACAACACTATTCGACTTATTTATATGCCGATGAAGTTAATTCCAGAATTACTAGCAGCTTACCATGATCATCCGTTAAGTAGTCATTTTGGTGTTACACGTACATGGTATGCGTTAAAAAGTAAATATTATTGGCCTCGTATGAAACAAACGATTATATCTTATATTAGATCATGCGACAAATGTTCACAATTTAATATCAGTCGTCATAAACCTCCAGGCCACTTACAACCCATACAACCGCCTCATGAAATTTTTCAAGTACTAGGTATGGATTGGTGGGGACCTACAACAACTTCTCTTGCTGGAAACCGTTATGTCTTAGTTATTACAGATCGATTATCCGGTTATATCTTTGCTAAAGCCTCGCCAACAAATACGGCTCAAGACACAGCTCGTATTTTGATGAAAGATATTATTTTAGTTCATGGTCCACCTGATGTACTTATTACTGATCAAGGAACACATTTTAATAATGAATTAGTACATTCTCTAACTACGCTAATTGGTTGTAAACATATTTTTTCAACACCATACCACCCACAAACTAATGGGCAAACGGAACGCTGAAGCTCGACATTTATCACACAAATCGCAAAATTTTGTAACACCGATCACAACAATTGGGATACACATCTACCTTCCATTGTTTATGCTTACAATCACGGTTTACATAGTTCGAGTCATTTTACCCCGTACCAACTTGTATTTGGACGTCGTCCACGTAATCCATTCGAACCTCCACAGTCCACCTTTTCGTTCAAAAAACCACACTATTATTGGATGCAAATCATGAACTATAGACGTATAGCTTTACAACAAGCTCAAAACAACATCATACATCAACAACAACTAACAAAACGTCGTTTTGACAAAAATCGATCACATCCTAATTTTAAACTCGGTGACCTGGTATGGCTAAAAGTTTTTCTTGGGCGAACTAAACTTGCTGCTCGATACACTGGTCCTACTCGAATTGTTCAAATTATTTCTCCAGTATCATTCATTGTGGAAGATGGAAATTTGCAAAGATTCCAAGTACATTCTCATGATATTCGACGGGTGTATTCGCGTTAAACTTTGGTCCATATTAAATTCTTATTGATCAAACAATACTTTATCACAATTATCACATACTTACACGTTTCCCTGTGTATTGGCAAAAAACAACATTTCTTACACCATTTTTTATGCATCTGTTTTTTTCATTCCATTTCTTTTCATATACGCCTAATCTATAGTTACACATCGTTTCGCATCACAATCAAGCATTGAATTATTCATTATGATAATCTTCGGTACATTTTTTGTGTTGATAATAATTCCATCTGTATCGGCGTTTTTGGATCGTCCATTGACAGTAGCTTTTGAAACAAAATATGACAACAATCATAATGAAATTAAACAACTTCTTGTACAAAATAAAGATTTCGATTCTACTAATTGGATGCATTATGCTCTGCTTCTACAATTAGTTATCAACATTTTCATTGTTATGGCTTTCATCATTTATGTCTATAAACGTTGTTGTCCGATCGCCAATTTAGCTAGAGATGTTGAACACCAGCAGCATTGGCTTACAAATTTACCTTCACGCACTCAATCACTCGGTCAACCACCTCCTTCTCATGTACATCCATCACTATACCAACCAACATCACCACCTTACACTTCTCTGTTATCTACAATTCCTCGTGGTCCGACCATGCTGTCCAACGCAGTGCCGAATCCAATTGTATCTTAATTATTATCATCATTCAATTACATTACTCCTACTTCAATTACTGCTGCTTAATTCAATTTCAAATCATTCTATTTTCATGCCATTAGATTATTTTATCATTATTGCTTGGTTCTATGTCATTTAATCATCCGTTCCAACAATTTTTCTCTTGCTTTTTGAACAATTTTACACATCTTCCGCTGCTGTACTATTAACAGTTCTCTCTAATGTTCGTTTTTATTCTTTTTTTTTCCTCTGCTTTCCGGTTTTGTAATACTACATTTCAATTCATTTACACATTTCTTGTGGCCGGGGAGGTGTTATGTCAGGAGATGTCTCTCCTAACACAATGAGGCGCTCTCTATTCTCTTATAATATGATACTATCGCAATGTATCGAGGTGATTCGTATTCTGCTTTATCAATGGCACTTTGAATACGGACAAGGAGAGTTAAAACATGGAATAAGAGAAAGAGAGAAAAAAACACATTCTTTGCTGCTTTTTTTCTTCAGTTGTTTTTTTTTGGAATAAAAGAAGGTCGAAGAATAAACAATAAGAAAATTAAAATAAACGATTTAAGAAGTTGTAACATACATTGATCGACAAAATCAAATACCTACAAATAAATATGGCATATTTTTACACATTATACATCTTTCTTTCTAATTGGTGACAGAACAGATGAAAAATTTCGTTGGATAGCATGATCATCGACCAATAAAAAGGATATCGAGACAGATGTCAAAATACAACGAACAGAAATATTTGTACTGGCTAATGATAATCGGCCGAAGAAGTCGAAGCCGAAATGATTCTGATGCATTGATGGATTACTATAGATGTAGCCAGATGTCAAATTTTTAACATAGTCAATCAAGAACTTCGATCTTCGGCTTCGGTCGATTATCATTATCCATTTTTACTTATGTACAAGGCTGGCTTCCCACTCCACCTCTTTTTCCTCTTTTTTTAGGAAAACTTAGGTGCTAAAGGAAAGTAGTCGATAATGTGAACTTATTTGGATGAATCAGTACACTTTTACCTAATAAGATCAATAATAAGGTTGAAAATTGACCTTGAGTACGTATTGAGAGAATAGTGTGGGTGTGAGTGTGAGTATGGGTGATCGTGATAAGCAGAGTCTCATACACACCCTCAATTGTTTTGCTTATAATAATAAGTATTATAAACAAACTCGTGGTGGAGCTATGGCTTCAGCATTTACACAAGTATTGGGTAACATCTATAGATATGAATGGGAGCAAGATTTTATCAAACATCAACAAAAACATAACGGAATAAATGGAAGGTTTGTTAAACATATATGATATGAAAAAATTTGAGTTAATTAACGCTTATCTTTCATAGATACATCGATGGCATATTCATGACAACTAATCATACCATAGGTGAAATTAAAGAAGAACTCGAAAGAGCGAATAATAAAGATATTAATAGTAAAATCTAGGCAGAAACAGTGAAGATTTCGCTCATGAAGTCCGATGAAGTCCCGCAAAATTTCATAAAATCTGAAACTTTTGGAAAACTTTTAATTCCCAAAAAATCACAAAGAAACCAAGCAAATAATCTTGTTTTCGATGGTCTTCTTTTAACAGAAATGTAAACTTTGATTGTTTAGTGGAACTGCAGAAAAACATTCTGAGCTCATTTGAACTCAATAAAACAAAATACTAAGTATTTGAATAGTTTTTCATAAAGTTGTTTATTCTATAGTGAAATGTTTCATCAAGCTAATATCAATGTTATACAAAATTTTAATCTCTTTTATTCATTTGTATCACTTGCGATAGTCTATCAGCCGATAAACGGCTAGCTTCGTCCGTCAATAATCAACAAGTTGTTTCCTTAGTATGAACTTAATTTGTTATTAACTGTTCATATCTATCCGTGACGGGCTTTTTTATACAAAATTTTGAGCTATTGGTGTTATATATTCATTGGTTTTATTAAACAAGAGAAAATATAAACGTTTGAATCTGCAAAAAGATAATAGAAAATGTTGTAACAAAATATGTACGCTCTCAAGTGTCTAAAATGTCTCTGATGTGTAGAATCGTCTTTTCAACATTATTTGCATCATCTTAAAAGATTCCAGTTATAGATGTACTGCGAGAAAGAATTCTAAGAAACAAGACATTCTTTTTTAATCTCTATATGATAGATGTTGTTTTTTGCATGTTACGAAAATTTCATGTAATTTCTAAGGTTTCTTTATATTCATGGGATCTCCAAGTCTTTTGAAGTCTTGTAAAATCTTGTGAAGTCTTTAGAAGTCTCAGGAAGCCTGTGAAGTCTCACGGAACCCGTGAAGTTCGTGAAGTCTCTTGAAATCTATGGAAATCTTTTGAAGTCTTTTGAAATCTTGTGAAAATTTGAAGTCTGTGCGGCTGAAGTCCGCTGTTTCCCTCTTGTCTTTCCTCTTATAGCCTTACTTCCTATAGCCCTACTCCCTTCTTACCTTACTTCCTTATAGGCTTACCCGCTATAGCGTTTCCCCTTCTAGTCTCACCACTTAGAACCTGATCCCTTTATTACCTACCCTCTTACTGCCTTACTCCCCTGAGGGTCTATGGATAACTCCATATAATAGCCCGTGAGGACCTATGGGTACCACAATACAGCAGCTCTTGGCACCCTTCCCTTATGGTCCTATTTGACCTTTAATCTTTGACCCGGCACAGACAGACAGACCGACAGGCATTGAATACTATATATATAGATGCAGGTTTGATCCAGTAGTGAAACTCATGGTGATTTTCCATTATTATCAATAGTAGACAGAAGAGTGTGGGTGTGGATGTGGGTGGGTGTGGGCGTGTGGGTACTCCTCAACATCCACACCCACACCCACACCCATACCCAAACTCTTAACCGTAGTAGTAAGATAGTTATTCGCTATAACAGACAATACTAATCAATTCTATTTTGAAAAACCGTAATCTCATTCTTTAATTTCGTTTTGAACTAGTTTCATTTGTAATATTATTATAAATAAATTCAAAATAGTATGAAGTAACAAATCATTTGTTAGCAGATAAGAAAACGTGGATTTTATCTAAACGCACTAGATGAATCACTTTTAGAGAGAAACGAAAGAGGATTTTTTTCAACCAACGAAACGATCGCTGAAAGCAAAGAAAGAAAAGTTATGACTATCTTATACTTGTAAATGTTCACGAACTATTTATTTTTTTCCATTCGATATCGTATTGTACGAGTGATGCTTATACATTTTGACTATATTAACATTCTTAGCTAGAAGAAGAACAAAGAAAAATCTTTCTAATTTTTTTAAATTTTTAGATGAATATTTGTTCTTATTGGAAGTACTGTTGTTGTTGTATGAAAGGAAACATCAATGAACAAACAGGAAGTGGCGTTGGAAATACCAACAACATCATCGTCACTAATCAACCAATGGTAAATATCATTCTTAAAATTTCTATTAAAGCAACACTGAATTTTTAGTCATCGGTCTCTCCTTTCCAACAACAACCTTCGAGACCCCTTTCTATTGAAGTGAAAGTGAGTGTTTTCTGATGAAAATTCATCAAACATATTCTTCTTTTTTCTCTAATAGACAGAATCTCAAGTTTATATTATTTCGTTAAAGGACATGAATAATCTTACTGTAAAAAGAGGTTGATCTGATGAATCACCTCCTCGGCGATCAAATCTCAAAAATATTCTTCAACAAATAAAAAACATGAAACGATTCCTCTAATTATCGTTTTTTTGTTGTTTTATTATGTATTTTTTTTCGTCGAGAAAATTAATCAAGTTTATTAAATCAATCTTCCATTCTTTATCTTATCTTAAAATTGATGTTTATTATTAATTATTGAAAAAAAAGAATGTCTTGAAACAGAAGCTTGTCTCAGTTAAACTATGTTATTTTTTTTTTGTTCTAATTAATTAAGTTTATATTTGGTCTCTAATGTTTTTTTTGTGTTCTCATTTGTATCTCAAGAAAAAAAGTCTTCTTTCAATAAAATCTATGTATTTTTCTTTAGTATTAATTGTTCTGTTAAAATGAATTAAGGATACAAAACATTCGGAGTATGGACTTACATCAGACAAAAATGCTCTACACATTACCAAAAGAAGCCATACTTTTCAGAATTCCTCATTTTTTTTCACGGTTTCAACTGCACGATGTAAATGCTTGAAATGAACATCGTGAATCAGGAGTATTAAATACCTCTTTACAAAAAGTCAAGTTCTTCATCTGGTAGATTAAGAAACGGACTTTTACATCTTTGATGTGAGATTTTTTTTTCAAAACAAACAAATTCAATGCATAGTTTTTTACAATCTAAACTTCATCGACATTTTTGTTATGATCTTATCAAGATAAATGGTTATAAATTGAAAAATCCTACAGAAAACGCAAACTATTTTACAATAATTCAATCAAATCATCTCAATATGAACATTAGTTTTGTATTTTTAAGATAAAATAATTTAATCGAAAGATTTAATCGCTTGAATAAGATTACAGAATGTCTGAAGAATAACAATAAAAGAAATATACATTAAAGATTAAACGACAAAAAAGTCTTTGATCTTTTTGATAACGAATTAAAATTCCAATGCAGTTGTTGTTTCAATGATTTTATCAACAATATACTATAAAGAGAAAATCAAATAAATCTTTTCGGAATTAAATAAAAATAAATGCGGAAACTTCGGATTTAAATCCGAGAGTTATGTGTACTTCAAAAAGTGAATCAGACAGATGAGTCGTTCTAGAACGTGTGGACATCAAAATTATACTGGGGAACCTACCATCTAAACTGTTGATTTCTATTGAGTATTGCCAAACCAATAGGACTTGGGACCCAATACAGCTCAAATTTGAACTCTTCCCCTTGATTTACCCTAAGAAAGTCGTTTTTCCTATAACTTGATTTCTAGTGGTCACTGCTCAACCAATAGTATTTCGATGGAAGTGGAATACAGATTCGAGTTCTCCATCTCAGAAAACCTCGAAGTATCATCACTGTGATCGGAAGATAGAGCTCTATTTGTGGATCAATTAGATCGTGGACAAAAATATAA
>CAJNOL010005012.1:0-12991 GCA_905250125.1 Rotaria sordida
TTGACCAAAGACGAAATTTTCAGAAATGATACACCTAAATATACTGATGATGTTCCACTATAGGACAGGTCTTGGCAATCCCGTAGTTCTGCCTCAGAGAGGTCCAAAGTTGGGTAAAATTCGGAAGTAGGTCCCAAAGATGCCTTTTCCATTCGGTCTAGGAACAAGCTACGGAACTGCAGGTTTCGATGTTGAATAGAGGGCAGTTTGGCGATTCTTAAGTACTAATGAAAGTTAAAAATCCGTTTGCACTTCATAGAGATATTTGAGCCCAAAAAACGTCAAAAATTAGCTTTTTCTGTAGCATTTTCTCAAAAAACAGAACACGGGTGAAAAAAATGTCCGCTACAAAAATGATCACCTCAACAAGTTGTATATATGATAAAATTCTCAGACTTCTATCATTTACAATAGAAGAACTAGATAAGGTCCCATTTTGCTGGGAGACCTCAAATTGATTCCCCTTTCGGATCCCTTTGCAAGATTTTTTAAATTTTTTAAACTCACAGCTATGCTTACAGGTACAAGTTCTAGAAACTCTGAAAGTTTCATTCGATTCGCACAAAGTCGATGTAAACTCTGGTACACTCTCGAAAGAATAACCCCAATACCAAAGTCTCTACAAAACTCATTCACTACAGTCAACAACAGCACATACAGCATTCTCTAGAGGATCCCCAAAAAGCTATTTTTGTGAATGGAAAATGAAAAATGCAAGAAATTTACCGATACGACGGAATAAGGTAATCCAAGTAGTTGAGTCTAACATATAGAACGAATAACTGGAGCAAACATATGTAATTTCCAACTTAATGTTCTCTCTTTGTCAACTGCCTATTATGCAGCAAATTACTTCACTTCAAGGAGTCAGTTTCAATCATTCGGCTCTTTTGATATGACAGGGCAGCTACTCAGCTCTTAGTTATCTACTGTTGAACTTATTCTGTGCTTCAGTTCAGTTTTCTTCATATATATATATAATATTAATTCAACTTCTCTTCATGTTATGTAATAATCCTCATAGTTAAGACCCAGTTCATGGAAAAATAGAAATTTAGTTGATTTTGCAAATGTCAAAATGACTTAATCATGAGCTATTTCAAGCCGCTTTCTCATCTACCGCTTCCCAAGCGTCTAATCGTCACTTTTTCACCTAATATCCACACTCACATACAATTTAATAGTACGCTCTGTTCAATTGAGATAAATACTGTTAACAGATAAAACATATTTTTTCTACCTTTTAAAGAAGCGATTCAGAAATCTTTGCCAACTCATTGCAAGTGCACTTGCTGAACCTCATCTATTGCCCTTAATCCTCACAAAATATCAATACAATGCTGAAAATACGGACACGCCACACCCTCCAAAAACAAATCTATACCTAAGCAATACAACTGAGAGGCATTGCTCGAAGCCCACAAACCTCCATCATACAAAAAAACTCCAGAAACAGATCTGTTGCACTGATAATTTTCCTCACTAAACATGAATTGACCAAACAAAATGGAGAAAGATATACCACTAATTCAATTCGACCGCCTCAAAACCTGATTGAATAAGAGAATCCAGATAAACATATCGTATTGGTTCAAAATTCGACCTCAGAATCTGATTGGATAAGAGAAATGGTAGAAAAATATCCCACCGGTTGAGAAGTTCAATCTCAAAACCTCATTGGATGAGAGAAATGGGAGAAATGCATCCTATTGCTTGAGAGCTTCAGCCTCAAAATCTAATTGGTTGGCAAAAACAGCAGAAATACATGCCATTGGTGAAGAATTTTGACCTGAAATCTAATTGGATGAGAGAAACACCGGAAATACATCCTACTGGGTGAGAAACTCGTCCTCAAAATTTCATTGGGTGATAGAAACGGCAGAAACATATCCCATTGGTTGAGAAACCCGACCTCAAAATCTGATTGGATGTTTGCCTGCCATCCAAAAGACTGGATTAGCGAAGTGATGCATGCATTCTACGCACAGGCTAGCGTTTGACCTTTGACCTTTAACTTCTGAACTTTAACCTTTGACCCTGACACAAATGCAATCTATATATATAATGTTCAGTGTCTGTCTGTCTGTTTCTCTGTGCCGGGTCAAAGGTCAAGGGTTAATGGTCATATAAGGCTATAAGGGAAAGGCGCCAAGGGCTATTATACAGAGGTATCCATAGGTCCTCAAGAGCTATTATATGGAAGTAGCTATAGGTCCTCAAGGGCTATTATATGGAGGTACCCATAGGTCGTCATGGGCTATAGTATGGAGACACCCATAGGTCCTCATGACCTATTATTTGATAGTACCCATAGGTCCTCAGGGGTTATTATATGGAGATACCTATAAGTCCTCATGACCTATTATTTGATAGTACCCATAGGTCCTCAAGGGCTATCCCGCGGAGATATTCATAGGCGCTTAAGGACTATTATATGGGGATACCGATAGGCTCTCGAGGGCTATTATATGAGGGCATCCATGGATTCTGAAGGGGCGTCCTACAGACACCCATAGGCCTTGAAGGGTATTAGACAATAAAGGGATTAGGCAACAAATGGTACAAGGGACTTAAGGGTATAAGGATATAATGGTAGATGGACTATAAAAATATGTGCGATATAAGAGTATGAGGCCGTAAGGTTTTGATCTATATACATAAAATCGCGTATCTGTATGTCTGTTATCGAACGAAAAGTTGAACGTCTGAAGTCAATCGTTAAAGAAGAAACCAGCCGTGCAGTATGCACGGGCTCTCGCTAGTTTTTCATATTACCCTCTCTACAGTCGAGAGAATAAAATTATTTATAATAATAACTCAAATGCAAATATAATCTATTGAGACAAAAATAATGCTACATCTAACTAACAGAAATGGAAATACCATCAAGCCTAAGTCTCTTTGATTTTTACCAATAAATACTTATTCACCATTCGTTATCTTTCTAAGATATATTCTCGTAGCTGGTCGAAAAAAATAAACTCCACACATAAACTCCAAATTTGGAGCTCACTTACGCATCCATATTTCGCCAAAGCTATAAAATCTACGTTTCCCGAAATGCATACTAACGAGGGAACTACCCCAACTGTTTACGAGCTTTTGAGTTCGGACTTTGTACATAAGACAGACCTCAATGTGGTATGGAAAACCCCAAAAGGACAAGTGCCCATAGGCCTCTCCTACTAAGTTATAGGAATTTTGCTGAGATTTTAGCCTAGAGTACTGTATGCACTAAAGAATCGAATGAACGCTATTTCGAGTTGAAATTTTGCCCACAGATAGGCTTACTAGTAAATAGAATATCCTGAAAATTTCAGCTCGAAATAGCGTTCATTCGATTCTTTAGTGCATACAGTATTCTAGACTAAAATTTCAGTAAAATCCCTATAACTTTGTAGGAGAGGCCTATGGGCGCTTGTCCTTTTGGGGTTTTCCATACCTCATTGGGATCTGCCTTATGCACAAAGTCCGAATTCAAAAGCTCGTAAACAGTTGGGGGAGTTCCCTCGTAAGACAACATACGACTGTTAAAATCAATAGCAATTTCTAAAACTGTACTCATATTAATTATTACTCACGCTAATTAGTACTCACATTAATTAACATTCAGCCTAATTACTGCAACCCTTAAATCATACTCATAATTTTATAGAAGTCAATCTATGAAGGTACCCATAGGTTCGCAAGGGCTAGCTCATGAAGGTACTCATAGGTCGTGAAGGGCCACCTTATAAAGGCACTGATAGGTCCTCAAGGGTTATCTTATGTAAGTACTCATAGGTCCTCAAGGGTTACTTTCCGAGAGTACCCTTGGGACCTCAAGTGCTACTATAGGGGGTGCCGTTTTCCTCCAAGTCCTACTACTCGAAGGTACTCGTGGGTGCTCAAGTTCAAATCTTAGGTGTACTGGTGTCTCCTAAAGTTCCCCTGTACAGCGATTCCTTCGGCCCTTAAATACTAATGTGCATGAGCGTTCTACCCCGAATGGGGACTATTCCATTCCGTAAGATGATGAACTGCTACTGAATGCGAACAGGAGGGGTTACCCAGGTCGAACATTACGATGATGCCAAACGGCCGAACACGGCCGTCTTTCGCCGGTGCTTTCAGGATGGACATAGTCTCTTACTATAAGGAGAATACATAGGCATGTTCGGGTCGATCGAAGGGTTTACGAGGTTGCTCTATCGATTCATGGATGCATGTTTGGGCCCCCACTCAGTCTGACACGGCGAAATAGAATCTGGCCATTTCATCAGCTCAAATAATGCAACACTCATATTCTAGGAGGTGCTTGGTTCTATGATATAGATATCAGCTAGATTTTCATATCGTTAGCCCAGTGGTCCACGGCGGCTTCTTGCAGTAGTTCACTACGCGCGTAAAGCACAGTAAAGGATTGTTTACGATTGCTAAAGGCGTCTAGCTTATGCTGCGAACTAGACTGTGTCTCACGACATTTTATGACGTCAGCGTATTCAGTCGTCACGTTCTCACAGGTGTGGGCGTGTATGGGCATGGCTGGATGTGGGTGGGTGGAGAACGTTGGGGGCGTGCAGGCGTGAGGATATGAGTGGCCTGGTTGTGGTGGGCATATTCACTTCGATCAAACCTACCCACATGTATAACAAGCAACCCACACCCGCACATTCTGGGCGAGCGATTGGGAAACAACTGGAAGACAGTGCATAGCCGCTGACTACTAACAACAGATTTCCGTTATCAACAATGTATCAACACTTCCCATGATATTAAAGGCAATACGCCGGTAAGTAGAAGGTCCTACACCTCAGCGACAAGTCTTGACGACTCATTTCGCTGTCGAAGCATACATCTTCTCAGTCTTCTTTCCGCATCCGCTTTACCTTCCAGAGGGGCAAACCAGTACCGAAGAATACGCCACTGCATTAACACTTCAAGATCGCTGCGTATCTTCGTCTCGTGAACTTTCAGGGAACAACAGTATATCACGAAAGTAGATGTACAAGAGCCACGCGTGCTCCTTCCGAAACAAGTTGAGAACCCCAGGATCCGACCTATAGTAGGACTTGTAGACCAAAGGTACGCCCCTATAGTAGAACTAAGGGACCCAAGGTACCCCTATAGTAGCCCTTGAGAACCTATGGGTACCTCTATAAGATAGCTCTTGAGAGAACACATGGACTGCAAACTATGGTAAAGTATGGATTGGCGTGAATTGAGCTCCAAATTTGGAGTTTCCGCAGCTTGGAACTCGGCTTGTCCGCAGGTAACGCACTCACGGTTCGACAACTTAACACAGGGATTTCGTCAATACAGTAAAGTCTTAGAGTCTCCAAGTTTTGTTTCTAAATGTGTTCTATTAAGCTCTTTTAATATTTGAAAACTTCGTCTAAATTAGCTAGGTCGCTGCTGCTTTAACCCTTTGGCAGCCGACATAAGAGAAGAAAGAAACGACTTTTGCAGAAAACTTATTCGTTTTTGATGGAACGATGCTGTGGTGTGCCCTAATAGAATGGTGATTTGGGAAGCACATAGTTCCTAACATTTGTTTTTAAGCAAATGTGTCTAAAAAACATGCATTATGAATGATTACTTCAGTTCATACAAAGATGAGACTCCTGACGCATATATGCGTCGGCGGCTGCCAAAGGGTTAAAAGAAAAAAAACGCCGGTAACGCATTCACATAAAAGACCCTGTTTTTTTTGGTGCCCTCAAAAATATCGAGTTTTCTACGACTAATCATACCACGAACTTATATTATCGAGAGGAACTTTTTAGTGAACATTCTGAACTATCTACTAAGAAAGACTGTTTTGAAAAATGCTATGTTGTTCTTGAGATGCATATCAAATACTGCAACAATGCACTCATTTTTTTTCTAAAAGGCCCCATAAAAGTTACCATTTCATCCCCTTCACAAAAGTGTGTTCGGCAGTCTAGCCATAGCAAATAGGAGATTTAGTATCAAGTGAGCAGCTAGTTTCGTTACTTTGTTCATAAGTCAATCTGAAGCCAAAATATGATAAAAGAAAAACATGCCCTGTATAGCTATTTTTGTCCTAAAAAGCACCATTTTAGCTAGTGACTATATTTTCTTTCCGTAATGTTTAAAAATAAACTGCACAGTTCGACGCAGAATACATGAAAATGTACCTAAAAAATATAAATACCTTTGATCTATTGATTTCTCTTTGAGAATTCCAAACCTCAACTCTAATAGTCCTAGTTGACCGTTAGCCCGACAAGCCGAGCTTACTTTTTTTTACCCTTAAAACTGCTTCATTTTATCATCTGACTTTTGATCAATCTCTAACTCGCTTTCTAAGGTAGGCATTTTTGACGGAATCAGGAAAAGCTCAATTACAATATAGAAACTAACTAAGGAAAAGGTTGTTGACACACGATGTAACACGACAGTATTTTCTTGCGTCTTCGATTCTTATTTTGTACTTCCATTTTGAAATACTTTTTTTCGACACAGACGCTACGTAAACCAATATATTCCCAGTTTGTTTTATGGAAGCCATGCTCAAAGTCAAAGACTTTTCCTGGAAAAGACACCAAAATGCAGTTTTTGCGCAACGGGATGCTAAAATTCTCTAGCTTTCTTGTTATTATATCATTTTTTACTAATTTTTTTCAGATATAAATTCTATTTCTTAAGATTAGCTGTCGTAACATACCTAAAAATTGTTTACTTATAGAAAAACAATAGATTTTTATTACAATAGTCATTCTCCCAGTCTAGAGAGTTACTTCATTAAGAGTCTAGCTAACAGAGTATGTAGTCAAACATACTAGTTACACACAAACACACTTATTAGACTAAATTTTGTTCAACACATCTCTTTATCAAATTTTGTATGAAACTGGAACTTTTGACCGTTTTGTAAAATCCAGTGAACATGTATATATTTCAAATCAGAGTTTGTTCATAGCATAGAAACTAGACGATTTGCAGATGTCCAATAAATACATACTTAGATGTGCAGAACCTATTAATGGACAAGCTCCTTATTTTGAAATCTCACCTGTATGGATGACTGAGAAGATGGAGTAATCGCAGCCGGTATAGTTGACATCTATTTAAACAAAAAGAAAATATGAATAATCAAAGATTTTAAGAATATAACCGGAAACAAAATGGCTTGAGGATTGTCAGACTGATTGTTCGTCGGACGGATTTTATTTTTGGGTCGTCGAGTTGTTACATGGATAACCAAACGAGGTAGCTTATTTTTTGTCATTGAATGATGATACTAGATTCAATGACTCATAAGAATAGAGGCAGAAATTGCAATGGTGAATTACGCACTTGATGAGAAAATTTATCGACAGATGGTACGAATTGCGAAAGACGGCACAGAATATTGTGCAGATCTGTAAGTATACTTAACAATACTGGATAAGAATGATTACCCTGTGTTCTGCTATGTTTATCGACTTAATCTTGATTGTAGTGTGCGATTGTGTTCGATAAGAAAATGAGCGTTTGTGTTTCACTTCGCTGATGCAACTTTTTATATATCGCAGACAGGAGCAAAAGATTTGATAGAAAAATACACATGTTGTAGGTTTCTTTATAATGAGGAGGTGTACATTATTCAAAGGCTTCTTATCGGTTGATGTGAGACACTCAGATTTGATCAAATAAATTTCCTAATGAAAAAAATTGAATTATGATATTTTTAACTTTTACATCTAATACAAAGTCATGAATTTCATGTGCATAAAATTACTGTGCAAGCGAGAGTGAATTGAAAATGTGACTCACTCCCTCCCTACACTTGAAATCTCACTGGCAATACTCAGATATTTTTACTTCTGTATGTAACACGCAAAGAAAAATCGTACGCTTCGTATAACCTCAAATCACTGGTGTTTTAATCCGGTGTGACTTGCTGTAGGAGACCGGTAGGTGATAACTAAAATCAAATGATAATATATTTGAGTACTAAAGAGCCAAATCAGTCTATGGTTTTTTCGATTTAAAATTGAGATCAAGAATAGATATTCCGAAATAGTTTTCAATTGTAGGGTAGAATCAATGAAACTTTCTTACAATTGAGATATGCAACTATTTTATCTCTCAATGTAAACGTTGTGATTAAATTCAATAATGTCAAACAAGCTTGAACGTTGGCGTACTGTAATAATATTCTTTGAAAATCAATGAAAAATTCACTGCACAGATAATTCGTTGCCAATCATTTCGACTTCAGTTTATTTCTTGTATAAAGCAAAAAGAAAAAATAATTAAATCGAAAGAAGCGCTTTCTTTTTGGCTTCTAATCGAATGCAATACACAACTCAATCTTTGCAACAATAAATAGGTGTCTATGACAATAATAAAATATAGAATTGTATTGAAATTGAATTGCATTTGAAACACTAAAGCCTAGGAAAGAAATTGAAAGAACGAAAAAAAACTAGTTTTACACGTTTTGGACTCTTTACTAGACTAACATCTCAGCTAATAGGGGTATAGGGAAAGCCAGAATTTTCATATCTGAAATATAAATCAAGTTAAGCTCTAAACAGAATATTCGACAGCATTTTCCGGTTTACATTTTCTTTTATTTTTAGCTCATACTTCGAAACACGCACTAATGCAAAATGACCGCCATCAATCGCTAAAAAATCAGATTACGAGAATCTTTTTAATATTACTCTATATCAAAATTCTATATCAACAAACTGAATTTTAAGTTTTACAATTTTTAGTTTATTTCATTTGGTAGTGTTTTCTTCTGAAAATTCAGTTTATTTGCAATTCAATTATACTTTTTATTGTTGCGATCGAAGATTAACTTGTGTGCTGCATTGAATAAGAAACCAAAAAGAAGTATATCTTTCAATTCCATTATTTATTCCTTTTGCTTTTGTGCGATGAATTTATTTGCGCTGAATAGACGAGCAACAAAATGAATTGCAACGTAAATCAAATAGAAACAGATCAATCTATATCTCTCAGATACAAATCAATCTGCTAGTCTCAACTCTTGCTTTTCAGCAACCGATGAAGTCGTAATTAATTTGACAAATTGAATATTCGTGCTTTATGAAATAATAAAAAAAGAATGCAGAGTTTATTTTCGCCGACGCGTTTCATGTTTATTTTTATTGAAATAATAAAACACTCATCAGGGCTCTGCGTTACAAAGACACAAATTTTAAAACAATAAATGAAGTATAACAATAATTATGATGAAAGCTACGCAGTGACATGACAAACAAAACTAACAACTAATAAACATACATAAAAAGTTAATAAAAATACAAAAATTCAAAACTACGTTAACTAATATAAAGACACCACTGTGTAATAACTCAAGCAATAGTTTATTTTAAAATTCTAAAGGTACAAGTTACCAACATATTATTGTTGTTGTCGATATATTAGTACGTGTACGTGATGGTGGAATTTTCAGCTAGATAATATCACTAATTTGTTTCCGAAGATATGAATAATATCACTTATTTGTCTCTGAAGATATTGATAAAGGATAAATAAGAATGATATCATTCAGCCATACGTGTCCATTGATTAAAGTCACGGCTGCATAACACATTAAAAGAGTATCACAACAGGATTCGGGTGAATCAGAAACTTTATATAAAGATGTAATTACAGCAGTGCGTATTATTCGTCGAATTGTACAATGACCAGCAGTAGCTGTTGGACAACCACTTCATACTGCACTGATTTTATCTAATAATTAAGGAGAATGTTTTTCTTTAAGTTTAAATGCTGATCGAATAAAATAAGGTTTAACATCAGAATATTTATCTTCAAATGATATACATTCAGAAAGTGATTCAAGAAATGGTTGTTTCATCATCTTTTTTCATTAATGATCAATAATCAATAAGTTAAGTAGATAATTGATTGATCAATAAATTTTGCTTGAGTCAATAAATTTTGCTTGATGAAATTGGTTTATAACCACCAGTTGAAAAATTAACTGATTGATCATTAATTAATTAATTTATCAATAAATTTTGCTTGATGGAATTGGTTGATAATCACCTCAAAGCAATTATAATCATTGTCAGAGATAATTTCAATTGAACGAAGGTAGACAATTGAAATAGTACGATTGTTATATTATCGCTTATTTGTCTCTGAAGATATAAATATATGCAATTGAAATAGTACTCTTCATTTATTTGTCTCAGAAGATATGAACGTAAACAGTTGACATAATGTTATTCATGTAATATCACTTATTTGTCTTTATTTATCTCCAAAGATATGATTTCGTATGTACTAACCGCCTTTGTAGGTTGTTAACATTGCGTGTACCAAGAACAGGTATGACTTCATTAATTGGAGACTCACCAAAATATTTATTCCATAATGTATGGAATTTACCTGGAAATGTTTTCATATTTGAACAATATGTAAAATGTACAAACATTGTCTTTCCATAATCAATTGGTACTTTTTCTTTTATTGGAGAGTCTATAACTTTTTGACGATAATTATCATAATTATTTACTGTTAGAAGCTGATCAATCTTGAATTTTAATAATATATATTGAAATTGTTCATTAATAAATTTATTCGGATATTTATTTAATAATAGTCCTATCCGTAACTGTTCACGTTCATTTAGATATGCTTGAAAGGTTGAGCAATATCTAATTGTACGCAATACCATAGTAAAAATGATATTTTTCTTCATATGTAACGGATGAATACTATTAAATGGCAAATAATATGGTTCATAAGATGGCTTTACATATACTGTAGTAAACAATTGACCATCTTGATTCTCTATATGTAAATCGAGAAAATCAACTGCTGAACCTATATTTTCAGATAATTTTATATTTTCGTCGAAATGATTCCATTTATCGATTTGTTTAAATAGATGCCGAACAGGCCAATTAATTGCTATAAAAATATTATCCATATATCTAAAATATAATCCACCACTATTGCTAATTTGTTTTATAATTTGTTGTTCATAAAAGAACATATAACAATTAGCAACAGTTAGTGTACGAGGAGAACCCATAGCTCCTCCACGAATTTGATGATAAAATTGGCCATTATAAGAAAAATAATTACTTTGCATAACAAATCGACTTAATCTAATAATTGTTTCAATTTTTAAGACCGCCAACTTGCTTTAATTTTAAGTGGTCTAACATTTTCTTTAATGAAAGTACTCCTTCAGTTTGTGGCACCATTGTATAAAGGTCTGCAACATCAATTGTACAAAATAAAGTTTCTTGACGTATGTTAACTTTAGACCATTTTTGCAACTGTTTAACTAATTCAAAACCAGAAGTTACAGTTGTCTCTGAAGCCATTTTATCAAATAAAGGTCGAAGTAATTCATCAAGAAATTTTGATATTTTAATTGTAGGATGTTTAAGACCAGATATAATTGGACGAAGAGGAGTACCAGGCTTATGTGCCTTAGGTAAATAATATAAATGAGCAAGTTCGACTTCATTTGGATTAATACAAAGTTTTTCATATTGTTTTTGAGTAATCCACTTGGTTAATCTTAAATCTAATAAGTATTTATTAGTACGATGAATTAGATCAGGTAATGGATCTTCAGTGCCTAAACATTTATAGGCCTTTGTTTTCTCCATATATTCTTCTGATTTTTTGCGATAATTGTCAAGTCTACCTAAGTGGAATACGTTGTTTTTATCAGATTTTTGAAGGACAATATTCTATAAATGAAGCTTATATTTTAAGCGTTTAATTAACCGTCTATAATTCTTCTTCTTTTTAGTAATAATTCGAGAATTTATATCTTGGGATTGAGTTAACTCTATAGTAGAAACTAAATTATCATAGATAATATTTTGTGTATTATTTTGTGTTGGTGTAGTTTTTAATTTTTGATAAATTACAGAAGTATCATGTAGTTTCTGAAGCAAAATATCTAATTCGGTAATAAATTGTTCAACTGGACGACCGGGGCTAACTTTCTTTTCAAAGAAACGAGCTTCAATTTTTTCGTTTAAGAGTAGCCAACTCAGTTGTACGTCGTCGAGATGCCGTTTTTGGATCATTATAAGTAAACCGAGGACCTAATTTTAGTAATTCATGTTCTTTCTCGGTTAATCGAATTTGTGCTTCATTAATTACAGCTGGGGCGAGAATTCCTCGCCCAGCCATCGAATTAGAGTCGGGGCAACGACTTCTACCGGATTGTTCGTGTCGCCCTCGACTCGCTCTTCGGATAAAAAATAAATCGATTGTTCAGCTTCTATATTTAATCTTTTTTCTCGTAAATTATGGTAATGTTTAAATGCTGCATGTCCAGGTTCAGCATCAAATCCCTCATCATTTTCTTGAGGAAAGCCTTCAATAATACCTTAGCGTAAATCAATTGTATAACAGACCAACTTGTATAGCTAAGATACAAATCAATCTGCTGATCTCAACTCTTGCTTTTCAGCAACCGACGTTTTTGTCGAAATTAAATGAAAGGGTGTGGGTGGGTGTGTTTACAGAAGTGACTTATTGTAAAGTCAGATCAAAAGCTAGCAAGACACGTGTTTCGATTACCGCTGAGATAATCAACTATCAATTGCTTAAGATTTAAGTTGAAATAGTTTTTCTCGTACTAGGAATTACTAATATTGAAAGTCTTATGAGAAGACTCTCAAGCTATTAATAAAACCTAATAAATAATCATCGGAAAATTTTTTGAGGGAAAAATTCCAATCACAGTTGAAGAGGTTCTCCAATAGGTGGGCGTGTTTACAGAAGTGACTTATTGTAAAGTCAAATCAAAAGCTAGCAAGATACGTGTTTCGATTACCGCTGAGATAATTAATTATCAATTGCTTAAGATTTAAGTTGAAATGTAGTGGAGTTACAAAGGACGGGGGACGTTTTCCTGGGATTTTGGCCCACTGTGAAAATAAAGGTTGTTTTGAGTGAAACTTTCAGCAAATACTCAGCTATATAGCAGCGGCCATCACACAAAATTTCAACCTGATCCGTTGAACTTTTTCTTTACTTTCAC
>CAJNOL010005013.1:0-12981 GCA_905250125.1 Rotaria sordida
GTGGGGCTGAGGGTGTGGGTGTGGATGTGAAACCTTCTGTGAGAGAGGTAAACATTCAGATTCAGACTCGCCCACACCAGTCCCCAATTCTTCTCCCTGAATATTCGCCAATTGACGAAAGTCTACTGAACTTTAGCCAATACACCTCTGGGTTTTCGCCAATAATTGGCGAAGTTTCGGAATCTCTTATGGTCCCTAGGAAATTCATTGAAATAACTGTTAGTCTTTGGCTAACACCAAAACATAACGCATTTTCGGTTATATATCGGTCTGTTATGTTTGAAGTGTTCCTTTGTGCTCGTTAGACAGAGAAGCGAAGCGATATTTAGGATAATGATATCTTTATCCTTCGTAGTTTTTATCTGAGAAAAGAATGTCACAATACAATCATCTGATGCTTCATTATTGTCTTTCGCTGCATACGGCAGAGCAAGTTAACCAATTATTACCATACATTAGAATTCTCATTGAAAAATGATAACAGAGGGCTTAAATACGCTGAAAATATGAAATGTATTTGAAAAAACAGCTAGAAGATAATCTGTATAACTCATTGTATGTAATTGTTATCTGTTAACCATATGCATGTACTCAGAGATACACCGAGAAATGAATAGATGCTAGGCAACTTTTCTCTCATGCTATTATCAAAATCAATCAAGCGACTTAGGTGAAATAAGTTGGATCGTAAAACGACCGTTTCCGTTGATTTTTTCGCCGTTTACGATGCACCATATTATGGCATATTGAGAAACAATCGGATACTGAATCTTCCGATCGTATGACAACCGTGACTAGATGTTTACGGTACATCGACATACGGTCATAATATGACGCATGTTAAAATGTCAACTTATGACAATTTACGACCTTAAACGGCGTGAAAGATAGTATAGCATATCGTATACAGCAGTTTACGCCCAGATCGGACCGTCGTAAAGCCCGTCCTGGAGCAACTGGGATAGAATTTCAAATGAAGCAAAGAAGAAGATAAGCTGTACTCTAAAACTAAGTAAGATCAAAAAAAGCATAATATTCCTACAATGAAAGTCTTACTTCGCTCAGCTCAGTTGACTGCTTCAAGATGGAACAGGCAAACTGTGACAACTTGATGCTGCGTTTTAGACCTTTTATACAACATTGATCTCTGCTAGTGGGTATTTTTTCATCCTACACAAATATTTTTCTATTCATAAAAGAGAAATGTAGACTAACGACACGAGCAATTCACTACTTCCGATGGTGCATGTAAACAAATCTTGAAGGCCAACAGTGTGGTGCGCAAAACGAAAAACGACTGATTGCATCATTTTATTTTAATTGCGAATGTTTTTCGGAGAAAAGATGTCCATGAAGAGGGTGTGGGTATGGGTGGATGTAGATGTGCATGTGCATGTTAGTGTGAGTGTGGATGTGGATGTGAAATCTTCTGCGGAAGAATTAAACATCCAAACCCACCCACACCCCACATCCGCACGCCCACAAGAAAGAAGTGATGCACCAATTACTGTGCACCTACACACAAGAAGTTTCGCCGAAACAGCAACAACATCTATGCTTTACTGTCTCAGAACATGGCGTTATATAAAAATTCTCCGAAAAACAAACACATTTCCTTCTTCTGTAGATGCATTACGTGCTGTGTGCATACACACAAGAAGTTTCGCAGTACACAGTAATTACGCTTTCCTGTCTCAAAACATGACGTCAGACAAAAATTCTTCGAAAAAAAAAATTTATTTCTTCTGTTGATGTGTCAATCACTGTGTAACTACACTCAAGAAATTTCGCAGCATTCCTATAAATAGAGTAACTTTCCCTAATAACAACACCAAAAGAGTAACTTGTCTTGTTTGATCCATTTCACAACTATTTTTGACTCGACTGAAAATATTTTTATATATGCATAATCTTCAGAGTCTCCTCCTTCAAATGGTGTAACAATGGTCTTTCTCTGAAATGTAATGGCGGAGAAATCAGCGGTCTACGATAATAAACTGCTACTGTTGTTATTACAGATTTGGAATCGAATTTTCATGATTAATTGATATTTAAATAAACGTTAACTATTAAATTCATGAAATTTACGAAATGTTTTTGCAGTGAGAAAGCAATTTATTTAAAACAAAAAAAGAAATAGTACTAAAATTGAATTTTGTTATTTGTTTGATTCTTTAATGTTGATTGAATATTGTGCTTTACCCGAGAGTCCTTGTATTTTAATCCATGCTTTATAATATTCATGTTCTAATGTTGTTGTGAAAGGAATTTTAATGTCTGTATAGTAATAATTAACAAGTTTCTTTGATTTTAATTGTACAATTTCATTTGTTAAGTAATTCATAATTTTTGATTTGCTGTTCATATCTATTTTTTCATTTAAAGCAAATTCTGTTAAAATTTTTAATATTTCATAAACTTTTATGGCACTTTCACTTTTCAAATATACTATTAAATCATCAATCAATTCATCAGATGATAAACGAATGAGAGGAACTCCAATCACGGAATATTCTTTCACAAGATTTTCATCAAATAATGTGTTCATAGCATTGATAATTACTTTATGATCAAACTGTTCCATAGCTGAAAGTAATATAAAAGCAGTACCTCTTGCTGGAAAATAGGGATGATAATTAAGCATTTTCTCCAACAGTTGAATCATTTGAACTTTATTAAAATTTGGAGAATTTGTTATTTTTCGATACAAATAATCTTCCTTTTGAACACAAGCAGAAACCAAAGATAATAAAGTTTCACATAGAATCAATTCAAATATAGTATCATCAAAACCATTAAAACTTATCATTTTGAGTATTAACCATTGAATTAAATTCTTCATTAGAACAATATTTATCGAAAAATTACTTAATAAATTTAATATTGTTTTGTTTACATCATTTGAAACAGTAAAATTACAACGACCTATATGTTGGATTTGATCGTAGTTCTGTCGTGAAAGATCTTCAACTTTGATGGTTGTTTGAATGATTAAGATTGATTCAAGATTTTCAAAATATGTTTCATCAGTAATAGTTGTTGAAGCAGAAACTTCATCAAGAATTACTTGTATTAGTTCCATATCTGTATGTGAAAAGTATACATGCTCTTGAAATTGACATGTGTCAGACACTGCTAATAATCTTGCAAATTTAATCCAATCATCTTCTATAATCTGAGAACGTCTTGCTAAATGCATCGTAGAATGAAGTAATTTTTCTATATACAATGGATATAAAGATGATTCTAAAGTTTGCATTATTGAATTCCAAGTATGATTATTAATAAAATAAATTCTATCGAGAAATTGAATTCTTCTTTCACTAACAGAGTTTCTCTCTTGTAATTGATTCATATTTTGACTTAAGTTATGAAAAACTACAGGATCATCCCATAGTAAGTCGTAGAAAAATGTAAAAAAATAAGCACGAACTCTTGGAAGATGCTCTTTCACTAGAGCATGTTCGAGAATTTTCATCATTGTTTTTTCTCCTAATACAGAGAGTCTCTTGCTGGGTTCTTTAACATCTCTTTCTGGATGTTGAAAAATTCGTTGAGCTCGATATCTCATTTGATCATTATCACTTTTGAGCAAATCAATAATTGTATCGATAACTGATTCAAAAACATGCCTGGCTTCTGCAAGTAAAAGAGCTGCTAGATTTTTAATTTGATTATTATTATTATTGTTTTGAGTAAACCATCGCTGAACAACAGGTAATACTTCATTTGAAGGTTTTATAATATAGGGAAAAAGCATAGATATATGATCCTCTTTTCCTTTTTCTATCAATTCATCTATAATAATGGTTACTTGTGGTGTCAAAAATATTCCATCATGTAAACCAATAGTTAATATTTTTTCTATAGTGGACTGATTATCAGTATCTTTAAAAAGATGAATCCATAATTGATCGGTGCTCTCTGTTTTATCCATAATTAATTTTGTATCATTCAATTGTGCAACCAATACAAATAAAGATTGAAGTTCTGCATAGTTTGAAAGATCGACAATTTCTTTGTTATCATTCTCATTTTCTAAATTTACGTTTGACTTAGAAACTTGTAATGTTCCAGTAAATAATATTCTTCCATAATAAGAATTGACAAAATAATAATAAATTTTATTCTTGAGTGTTTCTATCATTCCATTTAGTTTGATTAGAAGATCATCATAGATATTAATTAATGATTTTAATTTAATAATTAATTTGATTTTGTCATTATCTTCATTCATTCGATCAAGTGTTTCTATAGCAATAGTTAAATATTTTTTTCGAAATTCTCCTGATCCATAAAATGATAATCTTATCGATGCAATAATTCGATTATGAAGATCATCAATATTGTCAAATGTTAAAATTAACTCGTCGACAATTTTTTGAATGAATAGCTTGCGATCTACTTCCTTATAATGAGTAATGCTAAAAATTTTTTCTAATACTTGAAATTTTAACGTTGGCTCTTGAATATTTTTTGTTAATATAAATGATTCATTTAGCAATTCATAACTTTTTTCATCATAAAATTCAGCTAATTGATATAATGCTCTTGATTTATAATATGGATTACACATGGATTGAATTCTTTCAAATAAAAATTCTTTTACATCATACTGTTCAGCTAATTCAGGTAGTAAATTTTTGTAAATCCTTAACCTATCACTGTCTTTTGAAATAATTCCAAAATGTAACAATACAACCAATGGAATCAATTCTGAATTTTTCTTGAAATATTCTTTTTTACGAAAAGTTTCAGAAACGGTATCCACTAAGTATGCTATATTTGTATTGATATTCTCTAAACAGTTGAACAATGCTATTGGTATATCAACATCAGCATCATCATCATTGTTTAATTTAAAAGTAAATATGTCTGTGACCCATGGATACCCTCGAACTGGCCTATAAATCTGAATTGTATCACTGATTTTTAAAAATGATTTTATAATCTGATCAGGTTCACTTGACGAAATGCACTGGTCACATAATACAGCGACTTGATATTGGAAATTATTAGCCATACCAGCGATCTGAAAGGCAAAATATTCTGCATATAAACTATATTTATCTTCAATATTATCTACAGCTTCTGCTAATATCCTAGTGTCTATTGGCAAAGCTCCGCTATTGGCTAGTATGGATAAATATATTCTGCAATAATGTAAAAAGTTAATGTCATGTAGTAATTGATTCGCTTTCATACCATTATAAATTTCAAGTAAATATTTGGAAATATGAGAAGACCATCTTGCAATTGGATCTTTCAAAATATCAATAAGTTGTTCGATTCTGTTTCTGAAGTTTTTTATGAATGTTTCTTCTTCTTCTGCTATAAGAACATTTATGAAGTCGAAGTCACCCAAAGCGATTAATGCGATGAATATTTCTACTTTTTCACTTTTGCTTAATTTTTGACTGTTGATTTGTTTATGCAAGTCTTCTATTAATTCTATCGTAGATTTTCCTTCATGAAGCAGTTCGAGGATTTTATTTGTCAAAAATGACTCCTTGTAGATGTCATTTTTATCAAATATTGGCTTTTCAGTCCACCGTTCTTTCTTTACTTTTGTATCAAGATATACAGCCATGCTATAAGCTGCATCATCCCTATCCCAAATTTCTTGATAGTAAAAAGTAAATGGTGCTCTTTCCATAGAGCTTAAATCTAGAAATTGAGCTATTTCATAATATTCAGAAATACTCGATGGAGTCTTATAATTCTTATAACCTCCATAAAGAGCTATAATTAAAGGTAGCCAAGCATTGCTGTTTACAATAAATTTGATCATTTCTGGATTTTTATTTATTGTATTTTTGAATTTTAATTGAGTTAAAACTACTTCATCTTTAATTTCATTTGAATAAAATCGTAAGATCGAATCGATTGGCCAATTCCAAATTATAGAATCATTATGTAAATTCTTTAGAAATATTTCATGAAATTTTGGATTATACCATTTCAATTGATAAATAATATTAGCACATGGAGCAACATCATCTTCATGATTAAGCTTTTTAATAAACCATTCTGCCATTATATTATCATATTTTCTTTTCAATTTCAAGAAATAGGATTGTATCAATTCTTGATGTTCTTTTAAGCGTGAAAAACCAGACACATTTTCATAATCAAACAACAACATATCTGCTAATTTCCGAATCAATTCATGTTCTGTATCTTTAGATGAAAAATGCATGTCATTTAATGAATCAATAATAACAAATGGTACTAGAAGTATAGAAGATTGCATATTCGATGAAGTTTTCTCATCTTTTAATAATCTTTTAATAATATTGTTAAATAATAGACTATATTCAATTGATTTACTCAAAATTCCAAATGTCATACTAAGAGGAACTCTCCAATTGGGAATACCAATTTTACTATGAATATTGTGATAAATCATATCTTCAGATTGTTCGATTCCATTATGAATGATAATACTTTTAGCTGCAAGATATTCTTGAAACGTACGATGTATAAATCGAAAACTATTATGACCAAATTCATTGAGTATACCTGCTTGATATTTAAAAATATCTACAAGGTTTGAGATTAATTTGTCAATCTTTGTTTCTAGACTTTTCGATGATTGTTTTTGATAATCTAATAAACATTTTCTTATTATCTCTTTTAACATCTTTTCTGATAATCCTTCAACTTTACTATGAAGATATTCAGCTATTTCTTGTAATATTGACCAAATCATAGTGGCATTGAGTCCAAACTCTTTGCCTAGGTAATTTGTTGAAGAATCGATATAAAGCGTTATTAATCGTTCTATCATTTTTTCGATGGCTTTTTCATATAAATCAATTCTTTTCTCTGGTAATTGACCTTCGCATTGATTATAAACTGCAGCAATTACACTGGCTAATTGTGGATTAATTGCCAAATGAAAAAATATCTTTGTTTTCCGTTATATCATTATATAATTGATCGGTATCATTTTGTTTCATAATTCTTCCAGCTTTAATTGAAATTTCGTTAATACATTTCATATATGAACTACAAAATAATTTGAGAGCATCATTAGACATATCTTCAATAGTTAATCTTGGAATAAAAAAAATTGATATCTTCAAAATAATTTCCTTCAATACGACTTGTTATGATAAATCGATTTCCAATTGTAGGATCTCTAGTATTATGTATTTCTTTTTGTTCATAAATTGAATAAATAAGTTTATTATGTATTACATCATAATCTATTCCTCGTTCTAATAATGTGTTTATTTCCTTTATTAAATCAGATCGATCTACATGAATAGGAACTTCATCTAAGCCTTCGAATATAACTAAAACGTTTCCTTCTACTAATGATTCTTTCATTAAAAATGATAATTCTATTCGTTCTTCATTATTGAAAAATGTTGAGTCAAAAGTAGGATTTTCATAAATAAACTGAAGCAAAGTAGATTTGTTTTCATTATGATTTTCTTTTATTTGATCAACATATTTCCATATTGGAATAAGAATTGGTATTTTCTCTTTCCTAGAATAAATATGATCAAATAACATATTCTTTTTACCTAAACATTGCTTAGCCATATTGATGACCAACCATTTCGACAATGTAGTTTTACCTGAACCAGGATGACCTAAGACTATGAAATGTTTCAAATCATTGTATGCTTGTTGAATTTGATATTGCCTTGCTTCTTTAAAATTATTTTGTTCCAGAATATTTTGTTTTAATCGATTTACTTTTGTTTTGATAGCATTCGCCTCATTATCAGTAAATATATTTTTGTTGCTTAACAAGACATTTAACCATTGATCAATCATGAAGTCTCTACAGTACATTTCAGAATTGAAAGCATTTTTTTCTATGATAGCTCTGTTCAATTGTTGCCTTTCATGCTCATTAAAAAAGCCAGGAGAGAAAAGTTTACGTTTAAACTCTTCAGTGATTTCGAGCATTTTCATTGCTCTAATTGATGGATGTGTTGGATCAAATTTTAATTCTACATAGACACTTTCCAAAGGTAAACTCATGTTAGTATTAGAATATCCAATAATTGATACATGTGCATATTCGTTGATAAGATAATTCAAATATTTTTTACGAACAAATTCTTTTTTCTCTGTTAATAATAAATTTTCACGTATTAATGGTGTAAACGATTTGAGATTTTTTAGAAATTCTAATAAATCTTCCGCATTATTGCCATATGGAACTTCCTTAATATTCTCCAAAAAGGAAGTATCTGATATTTGATGAAACATATTATATTTATTGGATTTAACAAGTTTATACATAGATGATGGTTTGTCATCTGTTACAAAAGATATCCATTTTAATAAACTGTAAAAATTTAGATCAAATATTCCGACATCATATCCAATGAATAACAAAGTTTTTGTTTCCATAATTTCTCTTAATTTTGATTGTCTAGATCCATTTTCAAAAAGTCGATAATAATCATGGCTACTGAAAATTATACTATCTATATCTTCAAAATGTCCATATACATGTAGAATATAATCTTTGAGATTCTCTAAGGAATCATCAATACCATTAGAATAATATTCATTCCAACGTAATGACTTTTTGCCAAGTACATCTTCAAGCAATGAGTCATAGTTAGTTGTTAAAATCAAGCATCCTAATTCTCCTATAGATTTAACAAGGTCCAGTCTTTTAGCTGATAAATTTCCTACTGTTTCTCTTAGCCATGTTTTGTAAAGATCATTATTTATTTTATCATTTTCCATTTGGAAATAAGCCTTAATTTGATCGGCAGCAAGTAAATAGTCGTCAACTTCTGCTGTACTACTGTTGAACTTAGTATGGAAATCCTCAAATTCTTCATCACTCATCCATCCTGAATGGTAACATTGTTGTAATCCATGTTTTAATAATCCTTTCCAATCAGATACTTTTTGTTCATCGTTTGCTGTATAAATAGATACACCACTCCCAATAAATATCACTACATTATTTAAAGCTATATCATTTTTAAGTTTTTGAATTGGATCAGCCATTCGTTCAGTTTATCGTTTGAGATTTACGTATAACTAAAGATCAGTACAACAATAAGAAATATTACAGACAGGCAAAGTGATATGAATGAAGAATGATAGACCTAGTCTGAAATGTTGATATTGTGCGTCAAAAATGTCCAAAGACAAAGTCGAATATTGAAAATAATCGATTATAATAGCATACGAGAGAAGGTTATCAACATATCCCTAACTTTCTCGTCTACCCTAGCCTTCAAATCTGTTTCGGGAAGATGGTGTGGGCGTGCGTGTGAGCCTGAATGTCGTCTTCTATTCACCCACACATCCACGCCCACACCGTAAAGGAGTTTAACAACTGTTTGGATTTCGACGTGATCACATAAGACGAAATCGGATATGTCTATATGTATGTTTCTGTATGAGCAAGTTGGAAAATTCCAATTTGTGTCATAAAGTAGTGCGCTGCAAAATTCCATGTACTACTAAGATAAGATGGTGGAAAGAAATTTAAGATGTGAGGGATGGATATTCTTCATACTTTTGAATTTTTTTAGACTTATGAACTTGAGTGAAAAGATATTAAAAAGTAACAAAAGTTTACAAAATGAAAAAAAAACCACGTTTTCTGCTATTTCGAACACTCACCTGTATGTATTTACAGCACGCAAGAGTACAACTTTCTTCAAAAGAAAAAACAAAAGTGACTTGCTTTCTTTTTGGTAGGAAGAGAAATTTTTTTTTCTTCCTCTCCCAGTATTTTTTGGCGAACCAAGCAGCTCCTTCCCCGTGGCAAGAGTTGTTGTCGATTCGCCCACACCTTTTTTTTTTTACTTTCCAACCAATATTCATAGAGAAGCTTGCGTCAGCCGGCTTTCGAGGAAAACGGGTGTGGGTGTGGGTGTGAGTGTGGATGTGGGAGTAGGATGTAGGTGTAGGGTGTGATATTGTTTTCCAAACCCACACCCCACACCCACACTCATCACATGTTGTCTGTCTCTTTCTTATTCTAGAACACAATACTTTTCGCAAAATAGGATCAGTACGTTAGAAACAGTAGGAGTGATACTGAGTTTCCATTTATTAAATCATTAGACAGCTCCTTCTCTGACTCACGAGCAATGCAACTTAAAATATCACCTGTGAGCTAAGAATAAATATCACGGATACCATCCTGATACTGTCTCATTTCAATGCAAGTTATGATTAGGGCTATGATTTGTTATTTCGTTTTCGTTCTTCTCTGGTAAATAACATTGAATTTCTCATTTCATTCTTCTAACATTCAACTATCTTTCATTTTAGCGTCACAGGTTTGATTCCCGCTCTTCTTTTCTACATGTCTAGCTATTATTTTATTTTGTCGATAGTCCAAGTGAAGTCTCAAATATGCCATGGAATGTCTCAATATGATGGATGTTCGACGAATAGTGCGTGTGGCTGTTTCCATATGATAGGTGCCAATGACATTGGCATTTGTGGCTTTCTCTGGATGACTTGCTCTCAGTTAGTTCCGTGTGACCGTCCTAACAACGTTTGTCATGAGCATAATCATATCTGTGTTCGTCATCCTCGATGTCATAATCTTCCCGTTTGTTATCCGGTGTCGATGATTGATCAAAGAATCTGTCCACCGATAACAGGTAAGAGTATATGCTGAGATCTACAGTTTCATGACAAATTCGAATCTTTCTGAAACATTATTTTACGTCAACGAGAACAAATGCATTTATTATTCGAAACAAAATTCTCTTATAACATTCAAAGCTCTGAGAAAATCTGGAATTGCTTAGGAATACCCAAAAGTAGTGGCGAAGGTACCTTATTTTCTTATCGAAGGCTTGAGAAAATTTTCTTTTTTTATGAGATGATAGAGAAAACGAAGCTCTATTCGTCTGTGCTATTTCATTCCTATTCAACTAGTATCATAATAATAAAATTTCGACAAGAATCAGTTTTGTGTAAATTATAACTATAATATTGGATCATATTTTCATCCATGTGCATTTTTGTTTTTGATTGTTTCTTTGTTCTTCTCTTATCTTTCCTTTCCTTTCTTACTTCTTTTCTCGTCTCTTTTAATGCCTAGTATTTCATACATAGATATATATAAATATATATTAAGACACCCGTCCAGTTTGTTTCTTGAATGTGTGAAATTTAATCGTGTATTGATGAAATAAAAAGTTGTTGAGCTTGTTTGATATTTTTTTTGTTCTACTATTGCTTGTGATAAACTATGTGTACCATATTTATGAAGGATTAGCTATTAGAAGAGACGCGAAAAGAAACAAAGAAAGAACAAAGAAACAACCAAAAACAAAAATGCACATGAATGAAAATATGATCCAATATTATAGTTATATTTTACACAAAACTAGTTCTTGTCGAGATTTTATTATTATGGTACTAGTAGAGTAGGAATGAAATAGCACAGACAAATAAAGCTTCGTTTTCTCTATCATCCCATAAAAAAAAGAAAATTTCCTCAAGCTTTCTATACGAAAATAAGGTACTTCCGCCACTACCTTTGGGTACCCCTAAGTAAAACACGACCTGTATCCACAGAACAGTTTTCTATATAATTATTTGCTTTTGTACTAAAACGGAGCATCATTTTAGCGCACAGGAAACAAAATTTTTCGAGACGGACTATTGTTTACATAAAATCTAGCATCATTTGATGTCTTTCATTCTCTACTAATTCCTGAGTGGATATCTTTCCAGACGCACCCATTCTCACTCCTCACCCTAGCCATCGTTCTTTCAAAAAGTGTAGAGAACTCATTGAAAATTTCAATTCACTAAGTTCTATATTTCATTGTATGACAGTGGAAAACATATCTGCTTTGTTTATATAATTGTTTTCTCTTTTATGCATAGCGACAAGCACGACAACCATCGGTACTACTGTAATAAACAGCACGGCGAGCATCATAACGTCAAGTAAATATTTCAGTCACTCTCTCAAACAATCAAAGTTCACCAAAACAGTACAATTCTATTGAAGTGAAAAAAAATATGAAAGTCAGAAGCAGTCCATTCCTACCCTAATCATTTTTGATTGTTTGGAAAAAACAAAACATTTGGTGGTACATTGACGATGCGACCACCATTTGTAAGACTCCTTTTTTATTTTTTCATCCATTTCTTATTTTTTTTACGAGAAAATTTGTCCACAGAGCAATACTCGAAACGAGAAATCCTACTCTCGGATCCGATGAGGTTTTCAACGCAGTCTGATGATTTTTGACAGGATTAAAATGAGAAGTTATCAGATTTTGAATGCAATAGAACCAAGCCCTCAGATTTGGCATACAAACATAATTCTATGGTAAAGTCGCAGGCCATTTCAAATAGTGTTTAGTTTTCGAATGATGTCAGCAATAATGGGTGAAGCATCAGGGTTATTTTTCTTGCTAATAATTCTTTTCGGTTTTTTCTTCTTCTTGTGTGTCATTAATCATATAACTTGCTTTCTTCACTCATCAACACGGTTGATGAGATTCGTTGACACGAATGTGTTCTATCCGAATGTACGTAAACGGACAGTGCTGCTTTTCCGCTTTTCCATATCTCAAATACGACTCATAAACTAAAGTGGACGATTTGAAACAAACATAATTCTATATAAGAAATCATCCACAATCAACGATCAATCGAAAGTGAATTAGTTGGATTAAGATTTCTAATGGATTGTGGTCGAAATAATCCAATTATTTTTACGCAAATCAGTTTTAATCTAATTTTCGTTAGTTTTTTTTAATCTAAAATTCTAGTGACGATAAAAATTGGGGCGGCATGCAATTTTAATAGATTATTTTTTGATTAAGGAACAATTACAAGGGGACGGCCCAAGTTTAATTAAAGTTGGGTTTTAATCCACTACTGAGGACTTAATCAATTTGTGAAAAATCGTGATAAAACTGAAAACGTGTTTTTCTCAAGATATAAGATAGAAACGTCGTGCTTTTTACCACTTTTCGAGATTCTTCGTCAACTGAACTGATCTTT
>CAJNOL010005014.1:0-12978 GCA_905250125.1 Rotaria sordida
TTAAATTAATTTATTTTAATTATTCAAAATTTTTCAGTCTAATATAAAATATTTTAAATTGTTAGTTTCATCAGAAAAGTCAAATTCGATTCATTATCATATGTTCATATGCCAAAATATTTTAATTTTTAAGAGACACTCCATGAGAAAGTTAGACCTTGGTATACCATGGAATAATTCAAAGCATTTCGGTTCGAATATTTACTTTTAGTTTGTAAGGATGGACCTACTTGACGTTCTCGTGTAAACATACGTTTGAGAAATGCAATAAGTTAACTTATAACTTTTAATGAATTTTTTCTTATTCAAATTGAGTCATATATCAATCGATAGAGTTTGACTTGCTCTACGCGACTGTTTACATGACATTGCTCTTTAATGTTAGTCTTCAATCAAAAAAACCAACATACAGTTTTTTTTTTCATTTTGTAGCCCATTTAATCCTGTATCAAATCATCTATTTCAGCAGATTCATAAGCTAAGATAGTCAAATTTGAAGATTCATCTTTAACAGTATATTAGAATTATTTTTAGTAAAACATAATATCAAACTTAGATATTTTTTTTCTTCAGGATATTTTATCGTTCCATTTGAACCGTATATCGATTGATAGAGCTCAGCTTGCTCTACAAAATGGCATGTATGACAGTTATCTACAGCCTTGATATACAGTCGATAAAGACCAAATACTTAGGGTTGAGTCAAACTTTTGTCATTGTTAAATAAAAATATGAAAATAAGGAGATATTTTCAATTTTATTACATCAAATGCTCACGATAGTTGTTATGATTATTTATAGCAAGTTCAATCCTTTCTAATGGTTTAGTACATAGGATGATCAATAAGTTCTCGGATCATTCTCGTGTTTATTGAATAAATGATGTTTTCAATAAACGTATCCTATTGAATGTTCGAAGTACTCACCTTTGTTGGATAAGCAGAGTTTCATTCGATCAATTCATTTTTGAAATGTTTTTCGAAATTCATCTCGTATTATGACTCGAACCTCCTTGTTTATGGCTTGTTGTAAAGTTTTCAAATTAGAATAACTGCCTAGTTGTCGTTTAAAATAACTAAACAACCAAAAATCTGATGATGCTAACGAGAGAAGGTTTCCAACTGATTCACACCGTTTTTATTGATATTTTGCCCATATGTAGTGTTTGATGAGACTAGAAAAAGCCTAAAGGATAACGGCTAGTAGCCCTTCCTTCTCAAGTTATGATCATTTTACTGGGTTTATCACCTATGGACAAGGGATTCAGTAAAAAATGAAACTATCGAATTTCGATCTAAAATTTTGTCCACATCGAGGTCTTATGACCTCGATATATTAGACCAAAATTTTCAGCCAAAACAAATGCTTTTTTTCCGAAATATTGAGTTTTCGATAAAAGTCGATTTTTCTGATATGTGAGCAGCATGGTAATGTCTTCTTGGGAACGTAATATTTCTGGAAAGAAGCATTTGTTTTGACTGAAACTTTCAGCCTAATATACAGACCATAAGATCTCCATGTGGACAAAATTTCCGATCGAAATTCGATAGTTTCATTTTTCACTGAATCCCTTGTCCATTGATGATAAATCCAGTAAAATGATCATAACTTGAGAAGAAAGGCCTATAGGTCGTTATCTTTTAGGCTTTTTCTAGTCTCATCGAACTCTACATATGGACAAAATATCAACAAAAACGGCGTGAATCAGTTGAGGACCATACCTCGTCAGTTGATTTGGGATCCATCATGAGTTCTATATCTACTCAAAGCAAACAATAAGTGTTTATTGTCATAAATCAATAGACGAGGCCTGGTACTATTCAAATATCAGACAGAAACTTCTTCATTGTGTCAAGCGGCAGGAATTGAAGGCCATTTCAAGAATCCTTTGATCATCCTATGTAAAAGCTTTTTTAAACTTTTTTTGAAAAAAGTTTTTTACTAACTTGAAAACCACATGTACACATAACATTTCATTTATTTAATCAGTTTAACTTCGAGTAAGAGAATTATTTAACCAAATATTGTGTAGTACTACGTGTGGCAAAGACAGCGGATATGACTTCATAATAATACCTTTTTCTTTCAAATCATTAGTAACATTGGATGAAGATGAAATTAATGATGGTCGTTAAGCAATTTTATAAATTTTGAACTTGATATCCCTGTTTGCTGTCATATTTCATTAATAAAAGATTTTAAAAAACTTTGCACTATAATATTCATGATCTAAACTCATGCTATTATCTACACTATGTATAAAAGCAGGACCATTTGATTTAAAGTATGGTTAAAATCTAACTCTGTCTCTATGAACAAGTCTTTCTTGATTCATTTTAACGTATTCAACTCGTATCACTTGAGTCGCTACCAACCTGCCTAAAATAAATTCATATCTCATCACTCACAGTATTGGAACTCAACCGACATGATCTTTGCTAAATTTTAAGACAAAGTCTTGAAAGCAATCAAACATATGTAACATGATGTGTATATGTGGTTTTCAAGGTAGCTATTTCTTTTTCGAAATAGAGTTAAATAGAAAGGATTGAACTTACTATATAAACGATCATAGTAACCATCGTGAACATTTAATGAGATAATCTCTCTATTTTTATATAATAATAACGAAACTTTAAGTCAGCCCTAAGTAATTTATCTTCTAATATTATCAAAAATCAAATGAAATTTCAAAATAATAATAAAAAATATATAATATAAGAATTTATCATTGATAATAATCTGTTCTCAGAGGAAAATTTGAATATGAGAAAAATTGGTATCGTTTTTTTTTCTTGACACTTCCACCTTGACAACAAGTAGGTAATATCTATTGTATTTTATTCATACTATTTTGGAATTTTGTTAAAATTTCAGATGATTCGTATAAGATCATTTGAATTTATCACTAACATCTATGATGAGATAAGTCATAAGATAGTTTCATATGAAATTTTAGTTCATAGGTCAATTTTAAAAAATAAAATATTTCTAAAAGTAATCTTAACTCGAATAGTTTGACTACAACAATAGAAATTAACAAATGATTATTTTCAATGGATGTTTATTAACCATTTATTATAAAAGGTCTCTCTTATATATTGAATATAATTTACAGTTTGAACCGAGACTTAATTAAAATAAATGATATAAAAAAATTGAACTACTCAAAATTTGAGCATATCATTATATAGAGCTTGTCGAGTTGCACTTGGAACAAGTATCTAAACGAATTCCAGAAAAAAAAACATACTCGGATCTATAGATAATTTCACTTACATAGATTTCTACAGAAGTTCGTAGATGATCAACAAAATTGATTTCAATTGATTTATGATAGGTAGTATATGTGAAATGAAATTTAAATCAATTGTCAAAAGTTCAATAGTTCATAGCTCTAATCCAAGATTTATTGCTGTTGGTGACTTGAACAATGACAATAAAATAGATATGGCTGTGGCGAATTTTGGTACAGATACCATTGGAATATTTCTTTCAAATGATGATCAAACTTTTTCAAACGAACAAATATATTCAACTGGGTTTGAATCTCGTCCATCTTCGATTGTTATCAATGACTTCAACAATGATAACAGTTTAGATATAGTAGTCGCGAATTCTGGTACTAACAATATTGGACTATTTATTGGATATCATAATGGAACATTTCATGATCAAATAATATTTTCAACTAGTTCTTTTCGTCCATGGTTCATTGCTGCCGGAGATTTTAACAAAGACTATCAACTGGATATAGCTATTGTCTACTATAATACTGATAATATCGGTATTCTTATGGGAAATCATAATGGATCTTTTCAAAGTCCAATCATTTATTCTACTGGTTATGATTCTTTGCCACGTTCATTAGCAATAGGCGATTTCGACAATGATAATCAATTAGATATTGTAGTCGCCAATTATGGCACTAATAATATTCGTATCTTTATGGGATATTTTAATGGGACATTTGCAAGTGAACAAAGTTATACAATTAATCATAACTCAAATCCATCTTCCGTTGTTCTTGCAGATTTGAATAATGATCATCAATTAGATATTATTGTGGCCAATCATGGTACTGGAAATTTAGGCATATTTCTTGGTCACCATAATGGAACTTTTGCCAAACAAATAACATATTTAATTGGTTCAAAATCTCGTCCACAATTTCTAAGTGTTGGTTATTTTGATAAAAATAATTATCCGGATGTTGTTGTCGTTGATTCAGAAAATGATCAAATACATGTTCTTCTAGGTTGTGAAAATAGTACTTTTTGCACATTAACTACATATGATTTGATCAATGGATCTAGTCCGATGATGGTCGCTATCGCTGATTTTGATAATGATAATCAATCAGATATTGCTATTGCCAACTATGGTACTAATTATATAACTGTAGCTATTAGATATTTTATTGAACCATCTATACGACAAGCAACCTATTTTGTTGGACGTGATTCTCGTCCATCTGCAGTCGTCATACATGATTTTAATAATGATGGTAAACTAGACTTAGCCATTGACAATTTTAACGATAACTATATACTCATTCTAAATGGTGACAATAATGGAACATTCGTTCGAGGAGGAGAATATTCGACTGGCATTGGATCCAGTCCACAATATCAATGTCTTGCTGATTTGAATAACGATAATCGAATGGACATAATTATTGCTAATTTAGGTAGCGACTGTGTAGGTGTTCTTCTTGGACAAGATAATGGAACTTTTACTAATATAGTAACGTACTCTACTGGTATTGGTTCTGGTCCATGGTTTGTTGCTGTTGGTGACCTTAATAACGATAATCATCCGGATATTGTTTCTGCGAATATTAACACTAACAATATCGGTGTTCTTATTGGATTTGGGAATGGATCGTTTGCTGATGTGGTGCTGTATTTTACTGGTACTAATTCTAATCCAATATCAATTACTGTTGGTGATGTCAACAATGACAATCAATTAGATATTGTCGTCAGTTTAAGCAATGCTAACAGTATAGCTGTTTTTCTCGGAAACGGCACCGGAATCTTTGGAATGTTTGCAACTTATTCTACGGGCAAGTTTTCGGGTCCTTTCGTTGTCGTTCTTGCTGATTTCAATAGAGACAATAATCTAGATATAGCCGTTGCTAATCCAAATACTGGAAATGTAGGTGTTTTTCTTGGAGTTGGGAATGGAACTTTTATGAAACAAGTTACTTTTTCAACTGGATCTGGCAGTCTACCATATTTCATTACTGTTGCTGACTTTAATCATGACAATTATGCTGATATTGCTGTTACCAATACTGGTAGTAATGAAGTACTAATCTTTACTGGCAATGGTAATGGACATTTCGAACTTGCAAGAAGATATCCGACTGGCTCAGGTTCGGGTCCATACGGTATTGCTGTTGCAGATCTCAAAAATGACAAACAGTTAATGATTGTCGTCACTTATTGGGGTAATGGATATGTAGCTGTTTTAACTGAATATAATGCTGCAGAGTTTGTTAATCGAACTGCATATTTAACTGGTTCTGCTCCACATCCATACTCATTAGCTGTTGGTAATTTTAATAATGACAATCGACCAGATATCGTTGTTGCCAATTCGGACACTAATGATCTAATTATATATTTTGCTTCAGAAAATGGATCGTTTAACGCACAAACAATACTTCCAATTGGAATTGATTCTTATCCTCAATATGTCATCACTGGCGATATCAATACAGACAAACAATTAGACATAATTACTGTTAATTCAAAAAGCAATACTATAAATATCATCATGGGAGATGGCAATGGTAATTTTTCAGATCAAATCAAATATTCAACTGGACCTAATTCACATCCGTATGGCATAGCTATGAGTGATTTTAATAATGATGGCCGAGTTGATTTTGTTATTGCTAATGAAGGGACAGATAGTATAGGTGTATTATTTGGATTTCATTATGCATCATTTCAAAATCCAACGACGTATTCTAATGACAACAATCAGAGGCCAATGGCCATCATCGTTAATGATTTCAATAATGATAATTATATTGATATTGCTACCGTCTTTTCATTGACTGACAATTTAGCTGTTCTTCTTGGATATGGAAATGCTAGTTTTGGTCCTATGATAACTTATTCGACTGGAATTGATTCAACACCATACATGTTAGCTGCTAATGACTTTAATAATGATGGTCAAATGGATATTGTCGTGGCTAATTATGGAACTAACAATCTAGGTATTTTGATTGGATATAACAATGGAAGTTTTGCTACTATGACAACATATTCAACTGGATTTCAATCGAATCCGTTCTATGTTGCTGTTGGCGATTTCAATAATGATAACCGAACAGATATTATCTCGGTTAATTGGGGCAGTAACAGTATAGGCATTTTTCTTGGATATGGTAATGGAAATTTTGCTGTGATGATCACATATTCAACTGGAGATTCTTCTAATCCATGCGCAGCCGCCGTTGGTGATATTAACCATGATGATCAATTAGATATTGTCGTGGTTAATTATGGAACTAGCACTATAGGTATTTTTCTTGGATATGGTAATGGAAATTTTCAAAATCAAGTGACCTATTCAACAGGTTATCAATCTTGGCCGACATCAGTAGTTATTGGCGATTTCGACAACGATAATCAATCTGATATTGGTGTTGCTAATTTTAATATTAACAATGTGGGTATTTTTCTTGGATATGGAAATGGATCTTTCTCTAATGTTGTGCCGTATTCAACTGGAGACAATTCTTCTCCACAATGTGCTGTCGTTGGTGATTTTAATAATGATAAAATCTTAGATATTGCTGTTACTAATTATGGAACTAGTGGAATTGCTATACTCTTTGGATTTGGAGACGGTAGCTTTTTATTGGGTACTGGATATTCAACTGGTATGGGATCCGTACCGTCGTCATTAGCTGCTGCTGATTTTAACAATGATACACGATTAGATATCGCTGTTGCTGGTACTCTCTCGAATACTATAGTTGTACTTCTTGGATACGGATATGAATCATTTGCGGATGTAACAAAATATAATACTGGTGATGGATCAATGCCTCATTCAGTTGCTGTTGCCGATTTCAACAATGATGGTTGGTCAGATGTTATTGTGGCTAATTATGGTACTGATAATGTTGGTCTTTTTCTTGGATATGGTACTAAAGGTTTTGATAGCATGATAACATTTTCAACAGGAATTAATTCAGCGCCATATTGTCTTGCTATTGGTCATTTCAACAATGATAATTATTTAGATATTGTTGTTACCAATTCTCAAACTGATAATGTCGTTATTCTTTTTGGTTTTGACAATGGAACATTTACTATTGGAGTAATATATTCAACTGGAGCACGATCGCAACCGTCCGCAGTAGCTGTAGGAGATTTGAACCAGGATAACATATTGGATATCGTCATTGCAAACTTCGGCACCAACTCGATACTTATTCTGTATGGATATGGAAACGGATCTTTTGGAAACGATACATTGTATCAATTAGGCTATGAATATAGGCCTACTTCGGTTGTACTTACCGATTTGAATAATGACAATTGGACGGACATTGCCATAGCATGTTATAACACAGATCACTTAGAAATTCTAATGAAGATGTGTTAGTTTAGACATCGTTCAGTGTACATTTCATTTGTTCTTTTCTTTTTTCATATTTATCTTATGTTTTTATATAATATCTCTATCTACAATTTAGTATTTTTAGCTCATTCAAAGGAATCAATCAGAATTTCGTCTACATTAGAAGAATTATAATTGATGTTATTATTTTGGATCCTTGTAAATACTTGAGATCTTAATCCCTTGAGGACGGTTGGTTCCTTAAGGGGCCATGGTGATTCTCTAGTATTTCAAAGCACACAGATTTCTATATGAGATTAGTTTTTGTGAAAGCAGTTATCAGAGAGTTTTTTTGATATAATGCGGATTGTAATTAGGTTAATCTGGTAACGAATAATAAGTATAGCAAAACTGACTTTCAAAAAAAAACCTATAATCTCGAATCCTTGTCAGCAATGTTGCTCTCCATATAGGGACATGTTAGGTGGTATTCACATGCTTTCAACTATTCACGAACCAAGCATGGTATCTACAGGCAAACTTGAACACATCACTAACGAACCGATAATGAAAGCGATTTGCATCAAAGAATACAATGAAAATATGGGAGCAATAGACAAATTGGAGATGCAGATTTGCTTGTCGGAATGTGTACGAAATTCCATCTGCTCGATATGACTCTGTTCAATGCCGTCATTTTATTAGAAAATAGAAATGTTGATTGATTTATGATGAAATATACAGAAAAAAACCCGTTTCCAATGGGTTAAACGTTAAGGCCCCCTCAAAAATCGATCTCAGCCTAAGAATATTCAAATGGCATGACATTTTCAGGATATGTTGGAGCTGGTGTGGAGAGGCAATGGTAAAATTTTCAGCCAAATATCATGATGTTTGAGGGAGATATTAACCAAACAAGGGTCAAAAATAGCTCATTTGGCAAAGCAAATTTCTCTGTCCAGGTTCGTTATAGAGATTTAATTTGTTTTTTGTTTGAAAGAGCATGTCAGGATGCAGTACAATGCGTCTTGACGCGCTCCTTCAAACAAAAAAAAAATATGTTGAATGAGTATCGACAGAGAAATCTGATTTGCACACTCGAGAAACTATAAACTGAGAAAAAAAACGAAAAAGATTTTTGATTTTTTTCAACAACAGGGTGTGGGTGTGGGCGTGGATGTCGGGTGAGTGTGGATGTGAGTGTCAGGTGAGTGTGGGTGTACGGGTATGAGTTTGGCTGTTGCTGTAGGTGTGTATTCGTATCACTTTGACACCCACACACTCACATCCACACCCATACCTACATTAACAATTTCTTAAAGAACCCGCGCCAAAGATCCACAAGAGAATGAAGCACCGTTTTAAATTATACTCGTATCGTATACGAAATCGAGCAGTCACCAGTGGCGACTCGTATGGACGCCAACGACTGACTGCGAGCTGTCTCTTACGGTTCACATTGGAAAATCTCAAGAGAAAATTGAAAAGCCAGATTTTTTACAAAGCGGGCGTCATCGACAGTAGTATACAGGTTTTTTGTATATGCATGTGTATTCGCCAATAGTTTTCAAAAAAGAATCCAAGAGGTAATGATAGATAATGATTAGATTGGATTCAGTCTAGAGTCAAGCGAGTCGTAACGACGAGTGTTACTTGTTGATTCATCGCTATATTCAAATTCCAATCGAATAGCTATTGAAGTCGAAGGTACAGATGTCCCAACTACTAATAGGAGGCGTTCGCAGTGATCCAAAGTACAATGGCAAAGCTATGTACGTGATATTCTACCAATGAAGAATGATTTTAATGTTTCTACTTTACGCGTTAAGGGACAACAGGAGATCGTAAGGTTGATCCTAACTTCTCTGTGGATGAATCCCATGGTGCTCTCTAAAACAATTCTGTTGAATAATCTTATTCTTTATCCTTTGTTTTTTGGACGATGGTATTCAAAATAAAAGGATATTTATTGTTCCCATCTAATCTTTGTTTAAAACTTAAATCAATAGTTCATAATAAATTTCACAGTAAAATATAAACATTCATTTTGTCTACATTTTTTTTTGAAATTATTCTGCATAACAAACGGTCATAAATCATGAGAAAACCAATCGATCTAAACACAGACTATATTTCCAACAAGAGTGAAACATTTTATATTGAACTCCGAATTTCAACATCAAATTATTACAAACAATTATATTGATTCCCAACATAACACTTGTGAAACCGAGAAGAAATTCAGATTTTTAATATTAACACATTGGTTGTCAAGAATTCATTTATCGATGATTAAAAAAAAACATTCCACAATATTTCTAATCTTTTCATAATATTCATCGAAAGCGATGTTTTATTAGTAGCTAAAAATATTCCTTTCACTAAAATAATCTGTAACCTAGTAGCTCGAGATATATTGTTTTGCTATGTTCGATGAAAAATTAATAAACAAGCAAACATAATCAATTATCTGTGATCTATACATGAAGTCTAGTGAAATTAATCGAAATAAAAACATGATCAATCAATTGTGTTGAAGTACATTGACTATTATTAAAAAAGGGAAAAAATACTTTTGACGAAAAGAAATCATTTGATTTATTATGGTATACAATATATAGATCATCTATGATATAAATATAACCTATTTAAGATGAACATATTCTGGTGTTTCTTTAAGTGATCTAAGAATACAAAAGAAGATCACAATAACTATAATAAAACTTCAATAATATATAAATAATCATATTGAAATTACAAAAAAATGCATGAATCTAGCGAATAGGATTTATACGCTAGTTCCTAACTGATATTTACATAGGCAAGTTGCGAATGATGTCCATCAGTGTATAATCAAAAGGTTAAGACATAAATGTGTCCGTTTGTCACTGAAAATGTTGGACGTAAAAAATCGTAATTGTTTTGACATGTACCTTGATAACAATGGGAGCCCGTATAAAAATTTGATTGAATAACATTACTACCTTTCGTCTCACAATTGACACTGGAACAGAGTACTTGTCAACCAATTAAAGTACCATTCTCAAAGACACTATTTACAAGTATTTCAGAGTTGGATAAATTTTTATCTATAATATTGACATCATCAAGATGCCAAGTCTTTGTTGTGCTTAGAGCTTTAAAACCAAATTCTAATATGTTCATACCAGTGGATGCTGCTGTGTATGTATACGTTTGCTTCTGATAGATAATTGGTGTAACATTATACGCCAAAACATATTTGTTTGATGGAATACATGGAATACCTATAACAATAAAATGAGAAAGAAATCGATACTTGTGTAGTTGACTTGCTGATAATAATTATAGACATAGATGTGATAGTAAATGCTGAGCTAATGACTTCAGTAAGATAAAAATAAAATAAAATTTATAAAAGCTTTCTTTAGTCTTTCCTATAATAGCCAACAGATGATCATTTCAGAGTTGAAATCATAACTCAAAAAACACCTCTTTGACAGATATAGTGCTAAGAAATCTTTGATAGCTATTGAGTCGTATCGGGCAAAATCAAACTTTTTGACTCAGTAGAGATATTTATCGACGTGAAAAAATATCGTTACTAAGAAAGGAATAAGTTTGAAGTCTGGCAAGATCAATCACATATTATTTTCGCAAAAAAATCTTACTATTTTGAAAGAAATATAAGAATAGAAAACTAACTATTAGTTCAATATCATCCACAAATACAATGAGTTCATGGACAAAGAACAACTACCGCAAATGGATTGTCGCGTAAAATGGCAGAAATACTTGCTCAAACTGTAATTGTCCAAAATGTAAGAAATCCTACAAGTCACAAGGAATTACCAATCGTATGAAATCCTATGCAATGGAATAGTACAAGCGAAATGGAATTCAATTGTACTAGCATTTTCGTTTATCGAAAAAGTTGCGTCTCAATCAAGGTTTGAAGGTAAGACTTGGATGAATAGTCATGCTGAATCAAACTCGACAAAATTTTCGTCTAATTCCCCAAGATAATGGTCTATCTAATAATCCTTTATTTACTTTATTTCGCTCTATTCGTTAAAGTAAATATTTCTTTGAGGTTTTTTTTGCTCCTTGAAACTTATGACTACAATGTAGCATAATTCTCTTTGTTAATTAACATATGAAGAATGAAGTTGTTATTAAGTAAGAGTAAAAAATCTTGAATGTTTTATTGCTATAAATATAACATAGACTTCAGAAATTATTCTTCTCACTTATTCCAAGTCTGACTGGAGAGAAGTATTCTGATCACGACTTTGCGTGCAACTCAAACACCAAAAAATTATTTTTGGTGAGCTAGACTTCCACTTCGTCAGAATCGAAATTGGAGGCTCGTAGCTCTACGAAGTACTCTATCATCAGATTATTTTTCTATTAATCATCATTTCTTTATTTCTATCTCAACTACTCCATAATTATTATTATTCAGTTTACAATGCAGACCTATTCAATTTGAAATTCGATACATTAATTTCTTTAATTATTTATTTAGAAGTATGTTTTAACCAATAAACTTCTCATACTGAGTTTTTACATGTGTTAATATACAATAAAACGATGCTATTCTATGTAATATTCAGATTTTACCAACTATATATAATCTACTTACTCGTAGAACTTGCCGTGTCTAGTTGCGTGATTGTTGTTGCTGTTGTTGGTGGTGGCGTTATTATTGTCATTCTTGTTGATGTTGTTGTTATTGTTGCTATTGCTGTTGTTGTTATTTTTGTTGTTGTTATTATTATTATTGTTGTTGTTGTTTATTGGTCATTGTTATTGTCGCCGTTTTGTTGTTTTGTTGTTGTTGTTTTTGTTGTTGTTGTTGTTGTTTTTATTGTTGTTGTTGTTGTTGTTGTTGTTGTTGTTGTTGTTGTTGTTGTTGTTTTTATTGTTGTTGTTGTTGTTGTTGCTGTTGTTGTTGCTGCTGTTGTTTCAGTTTCTAGGAAAAAAAAATGATAAGACGTTAGAAGCATTATCTGTAAATGGTAAAAAAATTGAAATTGAAAAATGAAATAAATGGTAAAACTTTTCGTTTCAATCCTTCATAAAAATAAAAGAAAGTACATATCAGAATAGAATATGAGCAAATAAAAGAAAATATCAGTTCAACTAATAAGAAATGTAAAAGTCTTTGGAAAAATGTCAAACTCTGTTGCATCTTATAACCAACATGTAAACCAATAAAATTTTTGTTAGAAAGAGTAATGTCTGAACTAGAAATTTTGTAGAAGATATATTTTTCTAGAACGAATCTAAGAAAGATGAAGAGTCAAAAAAAACAAAAAGACTCCTAAAAAAGTTCTTGCAACTTGAAAAGTTTCTATTTCTCAGTTATTTTGAGCTATGTGGAACAAATTCTTATTAAAACATTGA
>CAJNOL010005015.1:0-12977 GCA_905250125.1 Rotaria sordida
TATGTACGTTATTCCGATTGCGAAGTTTTCAGTTAGGAAGAAGCATCCCCGATTAGATCTAAAAGTAAACGACTGAAATCAAATAGATTTTAGCTGAAAATCAGTAAACGAGCATCAATTGTCTTTTTTTCAAATATCTGTATATAGGGTTCATGTTTAGCAATGCCGAATAATGTGTTACATGAGTTTGAACTTCATCAATAAAGAGTATGGGTGTGGGTGTGGGTGTGTGGGTGTGACTGTGAGTGAATCCGGGCGCGGGCGTGAATGTTAATGCGCTGTGGACCCATACCCCCGCCCCATCCACACCCTTTCGGGTACTGAAGTACCTTAAAGTACTTTTAGGTACGTATAAGGTACTCGACCAAGTACCCTGCTGGAAAGCATCCAGTAAATGGATACTTGAAGGCACTGATCAAGTACCCAACCGGGTACTAATGTTCAGTAATTTTGGATACCCTGTTGTGAAACTCGCAGTATGTTGATGATCGAAACTAACCTTTGGCTTTTTTTCATTTTTGTTTCTTTCAAAGCAATTTATGATATTTTTTCGATTTTATTTAATTTAATTTTTCCAATTCTGAAAAGTCAAGCCGGTCAAATTTCGAGATCTGATCGGACGTGAATTGGTCGGATCTCCATCAGACCGCTTCAAGGTAGTCCTCCCTCAATCTACGACTGAGATCAGCATGTCCTCGACTAGTAAATAGTCAAGAAAAATAATCTAGAAAAAAGTAGTATGAAAAAATTTTTTTTCTGATGATTCCTCGAGTTGCTTATATGAAGTCGTATATGCAAAAGAAAACGGTGAATGAACAGTTGCTACACAGAACGCAACAAATCTAGGGTATCATGTAGAGCTTTTCCTAGTAAAATTACAGATGCGGGTACTCATGCAAGTATTTGTTCAGTAAACATACTGCAATGGGTACCCAATACAGTACCTACGTCAGTATAATTACTGGAAATTTTCGGAGTACTCATATCGGGTACCCTGCTGAGGCTCTCTCAGTACATGGGTACCTTGAACTCAGTACTTTCACTAGGGTAACAGTATAAGATGAGACTGTTTTACGCTTCGAATTGAGTATAATTTCTAATTGCTATAGAAAATACAATCATTATGTGGAGAAATTGCTTTCTTACTCACACCAATTCAATGGCATATCTGATTCATTCTAAATAGATGTTTAAAATACTTTTGACTTTGACTGCATTAGTATTATAACTCACATCTCTAGAACTCTCTCTGAGTCATTTCCAATTCGCTGCTCATTGAATATTTTTCTTTTAGTTAAACAACAATGAATAGATGTCCAAACGGTATTTATTTGATTCGCTTATTACTGTTTGATTTCAACTTTCTCCGTTTGTTACTTATTGTCTTTCAAAAGATTTCGTTTATACATGCCTGTGTGTACATTGGTAGTAATACATTCACTATTATCGTTTTCTTGACGATTTTTAATATGAACGACTGGGAAAAGTGTAGACTCAATCAAAAAGATTTGTCTTCAGAAAAAAAAGGAACAATGGTTATTAGTCAGTATAGAAAAAAAAAGAGTCATTGAAATGTGGTACCATTCCTCACCCAGTTGACAGCGCCGCTGACGTCGTCTATCAGTTTTTCCAACTGTCGAAGACTGTCAGGCGCTTGATAATAGTCTTTCACACTCTTTTGATAACTGTCGATACGAAGATGGACATTGGTAGTTGGCAGGTCGGTTATCATCATTCTGACTTCCTGTATCCTTCCATTCGGCTCGACCGAAATGTCTCGTTTCCCTTTGTATTCGCTTTTGAACGAAAAGAAATCAATTTCATAAAACTTTTGCAACAGTTTCACCACATCATCGGTTGAAATTTGGTTATTCTTTTGTCCTGTTATTTTGACAAACTTGCGTCCCTCGTAGATGACCGATCCATCGCCCTGAATCATCAGCGAATAAACAGGACACATGCCAAAGCAACCGGTACGTTCTAATGAGATCGTGACATTATTTAAGAAATATTCTTTTGGGGGTTCTGTTAGTTCCTGTTGATTACTGCCGACAATAATGAAAGTAATTGTCAGAAAAATACAGAGCCATTTCATTTTTGTAGTAAGTAGTGATGCGATAAAATATTTGCTACAATGTGCGAAGCACACGACACCCAATATCACTGATATTATTTTTTCTGTAATTTGATCTTTTATTGATGTGATTTCGCAGGTGGTTTTTACCTAATCTTTCTCATAATCTCAAAGGCAGTCCATAAACGATAAAAGTCGCATATGCAAATCGTACCGATTGGATCAAATAAATAACGTTTTTTCATTTTGATTCATTTATCAAAGTAAAAGAATATGAAAAGTAACACATAGACAAACAAACAAGTTACTCATTTTGACTAATATATCGACATTCCTCACTTTAGAACACACGATTTTTTACAATTTTTCTTATTATTACAATAGCGTACATATTAAAATTGAAGCTTGAACTTTCAACTTGCAACATGCAATGAAGAGTGTTACGCATTTTTTTCATAGACAGGTCTACTTGCAATCAAAGGAAATCTTTTTAGACAGGTCTAGATGAATTCAAAGAACATGTCACTAATTAATATACAAAATTGAAAAGTCAATTAAGTTCATGTTTGAAGTGAGTCTTAGCTATATGTTTCATTTCTTCTGTTACCTTTATTCATGAAAAAAATCAATATTAACGGTGACTATTTGATAAACATCTGGAAAGTGTATTTGTTTTTTTAATTGAAATCGGAAATTTTTTTCCTAAGTTCCATAATAAATAGAGGAGTTTTCACTGATTAGTATTACTTCGTTATCTCGTTACCATATAAAATAATTATGATCAATAACTGTAATGAAATTAATGATCGAGAATCATTCCACTCGTCTAAGCGAATCATTAAAATAGATTTGTTTAACTGAAAATATCATTAATAAGTATAAATAAGTTAATTTGAGATAAATATTGTGTATAAGTACAGAAAGATTACTATGCAATGAGAGATTGAGGGGTGAGGGTTCGTAAGACTAATATTGATAATGACCGTACTTGCCATACAGAAAAGATCGAAAATTCTACTTTACTATTTTGTTTTGTATCTATTCATTTGGATAATAAAATCTTTCAATCTTTCATTGCATATTAATCTTTCTTTACTTATACATGAAAATATCTTCTTGAATAATTTATTGGACTCATAGATATCCATTTAATGAAGAAGATATACTTTTTTTCTGTTTGTCTACGCGACAGAGCGGCCTATAGATAATATGAGTCAATATTAACTGTATACAATAGTATTTCTATGCTAAAAAAAAACTCACCTCATACGAACAGAATGAGAAAGTCTGAACAGCAAGCAATCCTGAGTTAGAATTGAAAAAAAGAATATACCAAGTTGATTAATAAAATAAAGAATGGAAGAAACTTGCATATTCAAGCAAAAAAATCACTTGTGTCATACTTTGAAACACAATCTTCTATACACTCTGGATGCATGCTTTGAAACTAGATATCGTCTTTCTTCAAATTTTTATCATGAGAAACCATTTGTCTCCAGATCAATAGTGTATTGATCCAAGTAGTACTATCCAAGAGATGAATATTTCTTTTTTCAATTTCAATCATTTTCATGTTAATACAATCGTGGAATCGATTAAATTTGCTTTTGTTGTCGTATAAAATATCAAAGTATTTATATTAACTTAGTTGTTTATTAAATAGAATGCAAATAGATCCAGACAACAACTGAATAGTAGATATTTATAATGATATTTTTTTGTAATTTATCGTTGTTAATTTCGAATTTACAATGTTTAATGTGACTTGATATGTAGAGTAATTTGAAAAATAAAGTTGTCACATAAATTAAGTCTAATCAACATTTCTCTTATGTTAATGATTTAGAATATATAATATAATGCTAGATAAACACTAAAGCACGTAATAATATAGATTCATCACTGGTAGAAATTGGAAATAATACTATTCTATTATTTCTTTATCCAAAATTTTCGTTTGATTAGATTAGATAATTTTTCTGTCGAATTTAAATCTAAGAATTGATTTGCCAATCAAAATTTTGCAAAATAAGTATTATACAAATGCATAAACGAACAAAACAGCATCTAAGAGACACTTTTACAAATTCTTCTTTGATATTAGTTTTTAACCAAAGACTTAGAAATTACAGGTTGAAAAACAAAGTACATTTCATAGAAAGATTTCTCTTGCATATTTTTGCGTAGGAGTTTCTTCCTATTCATATTAAATAGAAATTGCTAAAACCTAATTTGAAAGAAAACTTGTACGTAAATCGACAACTCTCTTCCACATAGTCAATGCGTTAAAATTATCCTTTAAAAATAAATAAACCAATGCAATACTATCATACAGTGTAGAAAATGTATGAGTAAGACAATCATATGGTGGTAAATTATCTATGAACAATTGTTTTGCCTGTAGAAGGGTATGGGTGTGAGTGTGGATATGGGTGTGGATACGGGTGTAGGCGTAACTAAACAGTAGATCAACACCAACACCCACACCCACACCCTAGTCCTAGTTCAAATTGAAATCTCGAGACGACCCATATAAAAAAATTTGACAAGAAACTCCATTAAATTTTTTTACATGAGAATACAAATGTTGCATCCTTGTAGACAACGTAATCGCTCAAAATGATATAATAATCTAGAACTCGCCAAACAATTTACAAATAGTTTTGAGAACGAGTTCGATCATGCTAATAGTATATAGACATCTTGTATATGGATCTCCTTGGCCCAGAGAACACTTATTCCATCGAATCTGGATCGTTCCGATTGGATCCCATTGGAATTTATGAGAATTTCGATGGAAGAACTCTTTTATTAGGCCCCTATCGAATTTCCAGAATATTTTAACAGCCGGATCCTAGCCGTTTTTCCAGTAGAATCTGGCAGCCAGATTAATCATCCTGTTTTTAGACACTTGCTTGTGACAAGACTATCTGTAGCAGCTAAACTAACACCATTTTACTAGACAATAAAATCATAGCCGAAATGTTTGAACAAAGGTGGAAATCATTCAGAAAACCTACACCAGCTCCGAGATGACGTCTGTGTTAGCTCTGGCATTAACCCTTTCGAGGCGATATCGCCCACCGGTGGGCGACGCTACAGTTTAACGAGAAACTGTATAGAAAAGCACTTTCTTTTGCTTTTTTCTTAGGCAAGAGGTTAAACACAATGTGAATTCTGCTCTACCCTGGATATGTTTTTTGATTCTTTTATTCCATAGCATGATATTTCTTATTAAAACAATCAAGATAAAACAATTAATTACAGTCAGAACAAAAGATTTTTATTTTCTTTGCTGCCACATAGCTCTTTTCTCTTGATTGTGGTCCCTTTCCTTTCTTTTCTCAAAGCAGTCTACAGTGTCTGCGAACATTGCGCGCAGATTCTTCTTTTTCTGCAAGCTTATGATCAGCTAGTTTACACTTCGAATTACTTGTTGATTGTTGCTTCATACCAAGTTTCAGCATCTCAAATGACGTACTAAGATGTAACGATCGTACAAGATTCACAAAACTGTAGCATGGTCACATGACTTGTGTCATAATTTTCCTTATAAATCAAGTAGGCGTTAATTGTTGCCGTTCCAAATATCAATTCAGATGTCATCTATTGATATCATTTCATGGATCGTCTGAGGAATGTATAGTATGCTGATAGCTAATCAGATAAATCTATACCTTGTTTTCCTTCACTGGAGAATGCTCAATGATGAAAATAAGAAGAATATGTCTTCTAATTGCACCTACAGGAAATGTAGATCATAACAGAATGAATCAAAGATGATGCTTCGAAAAGAAAACAAAAACAGATTGACATTTTATTTCTCTATATTGTTCCTAGTGCAAATACATATGAGAAAAAGAGAAAAGCAAACTTAAGTAACTATTCAGTTCTACGTGGAACAAGATCGCTGTGTAATGGTACAAACAAGAAAAAGAGAAATGAATGAGTGTATATACTGAAAAGTCCAACGAGTGCATTTATCGAGAGTGAATAGACATGAAGATGAATGTATTAAAGTTATTTTCTATGAAAACCGAATCGTCTCGAAAGGGTTAATAGCAATAATACTAATAGTGACTTAAATTAACAACGATTGCTTTTTTGTTAATTAAGATTATTTTACATATAATTTATTTATATATTTGTTTAAATTGGACAAAGGAAATAATAATTCATTTTATTTTATTCTTCTAGGAAATTAAGAAAAGTTTCTGAATATCTTCACCACATTATTACATTTATACGTACTGCATATGTTAAATATCTTTATCATTTAGTAAGTATTCAATTAGATAATAGTCGTTTTTTTTATTTTATTTTTTCTAAAAGTATGTTTCATTTTCAGAATTAGTTCTTTTTTTCATATAATTTTATTTAATACACTTATTCATTTTATATTTTAGTACTCTCATTTTGATCTTTTTATTATTATTTTCCTATGTAATTTTATGTGATTTTTTTCCACTCTATGATCTTCCAATGAATTTTATGTATACCATCTGGTAATTTAGCAAAAAAAGATTGTTGCGATGACAAAGATGGTAATCTATCCGTTACAAGTTACACATCGACTATAACTTTCTATAATGTTAGTAAATCAGTTGCATATGGACTACAATCGCATAAAAATCCGTCTTCTACTGAAATTATACTTGTCATATAGGTTATTACATTAATTTGTGAAGAACTTCGACACGTAATTTGTTTGAATATATTTGTAATCTATTATCTTATGGTTTCTATTTACTGTATTCACATTCTTTAGTTATTTGTAATACGAGCACTATCAGCACGAAACGCTGTTGCAATTTATTTTAAATCATATTGGAATAAATTAGATGTTGTGGCTATAATTCTATTTTCTCGTGGGTATTGTACTTCGATATACTTCAATATCAGAATGCTTTTGTGCAACATGGATTGTTTTATCATTTGATTTATCTATTTGGTTTATATGTACATTGGATATGTTTACTACTGTAAAACTACATGGGCCTAAACTTGTTATAATTGATGAAATGGTAAGTAATCTTCTTGATTTTGTGAGACACTAGTTAGACATTAGCACAATTCCTTAATAGTTACTTTTCAAAGATTAATCATAGATTGTAACATGCTTTAATCAGATATTGTGATAAGTTGCCTATCAACAACAGCTATTTACAATATACCAACTATTTTGTTATCGTATTTCTAGAGAATTTAGTAGAAGAAAGATGAAGAAATTCCTTCTCAGATAGTCAGAATAAATCAATCTCCCTTTCGCGTTGACAACAATAGTAGCTCTATCATGTTTCACATTTTATTCTCACGGAGATTTTATCAATAGTATTAGTTTGTTTTCTATTAAATGTTGTTTTCTTATATATTGTTTTTTTGTTAGGTACATTATTTGAAATTTTTCATATTAATGTCTTTCGTATTTCTACTGGCGTTTGGTGTATCATTTTATAGTTTAGTATTTGGTGTTCAAGAATTTACTTGGCATTTATCACGTAAAATTATAAATCGTGCTTATTGACATATATTTGGTGAAATAGAAGCTTTAGAAACATTCGAAGGTATGAAAATACAAAGAAGAAAAGAATAAAGAATTTCTAATTAAATAATAAAATGTTTGTCTTTATACAGAAAATTTTAAAGCAAATGGTTATACAGCGTTTATCTTATTGCTTGGTTATATGACTATTGTTAGTATACTCTTAGTCAACCCTAGAGAAAGTACTGAGTTCAGGGTACCCATGTACTGAGAAAGCCTCAGCAGGGTACCCGATATGGGTACTTCGAAAACTTTCAGTAATTATACTGACGTAGGTACTGTATTGAGTACCCATTGCAGTATGTTTACTGAACAAGTACTTGCATGAGTACCCGCACCTGTAATTTTACTAGGAAAAGCTCTACAGGGTACCCTAGATTTGTTGCGTTCTGTGCAGCAACTGTTCATTCACCGCTTTCTTTTGCATATACGACTTCATATAGGCAACTCGAGGAAGCATAAGAAAAAAATATTTTTTCATAATAATTTTTTCTAGATTATTTTTCTTGACTATTTACTAGTCGAGGACATGTTGATCTCAATCGTAGATTGAGGGAGGACTACCTTGAAGTGGTCTGATGGAGATTCGACCAATTCGCGTCCGGTCAGATCTCGAAATTTGACCTGCTTGACATTTCAGAATTGGAAAAATAAAATGAAATAAAATCGAAAAAATATCATAAATTGCTTTGAGAAAAACAAAAATGAAAAAAAACCAGAGGTTAGTTTCGATCATCAACATACTGCAAGTTTGGCAAGAGGGTACCCAAAATTACTGAATAATAGTACCCGGTTGGGTACTTGATCAGTACCTTCAAGTACCCATTTACTGGATGCTTTTCAGCAGGGTACTTGGTCGAGTACCTTATACGTACCTAAAAGTACTTTAAGGTACTTCAGTACCCGAAAGTTCCTGTGACATACTAGTAGCAGGGTACTTTTTCGGGTATCCTTAGCTCAGTACATTCACTAGGGAATCTACTTATTGCTACGTTCAGGTAGTATTTATAATATCTACTTTAAATCGTTATGGAAAAAAAAGGACTATAGATAGTTAATATGTATCGAAACCATTTTTTTGCATCTAACTAAAGCCTTGTTTTGTTTTAATTTAGTAATACTTTCGATCGTCTTCAAAGCAATGCAGATCGTATTTGGAAATTTCAACGATATTCATTAGTGTGTGAATATTTATCACGTCCATCGTTTCCACCACCTTTCATTTTTTTGTCTCATTGTGTACGATTAACTTTGTATACATTAGCTAAATGTTGTAAGTCAGAATTCATCCAAAAAATAAACATCGACAACATGTGAATTAAACAAAATATAGTAAAACATATTTTTTTTATTTTATTTTATTCATCTAATTAAAATAGTTGATTTTTTTTATTAGAACTGTCACTCGATGACAAAAGTATAACAAAAATTGAAACAACTGAAGATGCATATGGTGATGAAGTTTATTATAATTATTTAAAGCAGGAAAGAAAACTACTTGATGAACCTGATCTAGATGAAGAACGAGTGTAAATAGTAAGCTTAAATAAAATAAACACTAGATCGAGATCTTTCATAGAACGCCCTTGGAAAATATCAGATTAACTTCTTATCAACTATTTTTCTGCGATATGAACCACTTAAATCTAAATGGCGGTTGGAATAGTTAGTGAAATATCCTATCAAATGTATTGTATACTGGAATCTTATAAATAGAATTATTAGAGGAAGAGTAATGAAAAATCATACACAACATTTTCAGGTCTCCGAAGACTCTATGAAGATTAATGCTAAAGAATATCATCTTTAAAAGAAGAAAGTCTCTAAGCAAACGAGATATTGTTCCACTTCCCCCCACTCTCTCTTAAAAAGTGATAAGCATTACAAAACCAGCACAATGCGTTGTTTTGTTGTAGATAATCAATCTCGATTTGTGATGTTTTTGTAAATTTTTAAGAGGAAGTTCTAGAAGATGCGATAACCTTTCTTTTTATTCAAAGCTTTATGCTTTTCAATATAATAGTCTTCTAAGACATGAAAATTACCGTGTTTAGTTTCTCGAAAATCTTCCGTCTGTAGTCGATCTATGAAAATTTGGTATAGAACGATTTATAAAGAAAGAGTTTCATTAGTTATTCCTCTCGCTAATTATATCCAAGTTAAATGCTTTATATCAAAAGGTAAAAACATAAAACAATATGTTGTTCGTGTATTTTTTTTTTCAATTTTTGCGTATTTTTAGTCAATCATTACAGGAAAATATCTTAAATAGAATACGGAGACTTGAAAACCATATGCGACTAATTAGTAGTCAAGTGATAATGAATTTGCTATAGTTGAATTTCTTTTTGCACTTATTTCATATAAAAAATTTTCATTTAGCAAGCTATTATGTGCGATTATCTTGAACACTTGATAGATGATTCAAAAACTAACAATGGTAAACGTATCAAACTGTCTGAACGACATCGTTTAGATCCTGAATGATCATTTATGCTTATCATTATATAATTATTCTTTTACTAATAATTTCTTTTTATAAAAAAAAAACATTAAAATAGTTGGCGAAATGAATCAAAATATTAATAAATCACGACAAACGTATCAACGAGAATCATTGTTTGATGATGATCGTATTCATTAAAATCCTAATTATTGAGAAACAACAATGATGAAAGGTTAATTTTTTCTTTATCTCAGTAACACTTCTAAATGCTATAAATACCTGTATGACTACAGCATATTTTAACTCTAGTCCATATAATCAAAGTTTTAGATTATTGAATGTGATTTACAGTCTTATTAAAGAGTAATTACTACTTGAGGAATCTTTCTTAAAGAATGTCGAAGTAGCAATCGCAGTTTTTTAGTGTCCTTCTTTCTTGTTCAGATCTGCTTAGCTTCATCAAACGCAATGAGGGTGTGGGTGTGGGTGGGTGTAGAAGTGTGTTTCTAATTATACCCACACCCACACCCACACTTCATATTCATAAAGACAAGGCAAGAGAGAACCTTTTTTAAGTACCACTATTGACTTCAACAAAAAAAAATTTTACTTTTTCACCGATAGGAAAAAAACAATATATAGGGTGATGCAAAAGCTACTTTACCGAAAAAGAATTGAATAGCTCCATTACGGCTCTAGCAAACGAGCTGATTTTTTTACCAATGAGAGACGCATATTCAAACTTTATATCCAAAAAGACATGCCTAGAGAGACCCATTGTTACGTATGTTGGTTTTTTTCCTATCTGTGAAAAAGTAAAAATGGTTTTTTTTGTTGAAGTCAATAGTGGTACTTAAAAAAGGTTCTCTCTTGTCTTGTCTGTATGAATATGAAGTGTGAACATACCTTTACTAGCGATAAAAAAATCAGCTCGTTTGCTCGAACCATAATGGAGATATTCAATTTTTTTTCTTTCGGTTCCGTTACTTATGGGCCATCCTGTATATATATATATACATATATATTCATGGAAGTTACCGTTTTTAATTAAATAAAAACACTAAGAAAGGCCCTTCAATTCTATCCAAAGCACTTCACATTCACATCCTTTGAATATAGAGAAGCCATTTGATTTGGGGTCGTCTATCATATCGATAAGAATTAAGATAATAATTGTTTGAAATAAAACGGACAAATTATGATGAAAACTGCATCAATTTTTTGTTATTGATAATGGAATTTCAAAAAATTTCTTTTTCGGTTCAGTGCGAATTTTTGAAAACTGAACCGTGTCCAACTCTGATTAGTAAGACGAATAACTTTTTTTCTTTGACATTAACAGTCCTTATCAAAGTCTTTGTTCCGTGTTTGACAACGCTAGCTGATCTTATGGCCCTGTTTCAATCACGTAATACATATATATATAATAGTATTCTAAAAGACAACTGGATCATGGTTTTTGTTTTCTATATATCCAAAACGAAAACAGATGCACTTTCACAAAATCATTTCTCTGTCTAGCTGCAGAAGAATTATCATCAAAAAACAAACTAATGTCAATAATCGTACCATATCACATAAAAATACTAGAAAACAATTTGTTACTATTGTAATTATTTAAAAAATATTTTCTTCTAAACAAAGCTCATTGAAGGAATGAATTTAACTTTTGATAGAATCAGATTACCGACAGAAATGATTATCAAAATATACAATATATATTTTTTATGCTACAGTAGATATTGAATTATTTCAATTTATTAAAAATTAACAAATATAAAAATATGCAATGACAACATCAAAAATAAAAATGACGTTTTAGAATAACAAATCATCCAATATTAGATTAGAAAAAAAAGCTGCTTTTTTTTAAATTTATTACTTTTCAAATAATTGAAAATTGCGTACGTCTTAAATTATAATAACGGGTGCGGCAGAATAAATGGTCCCTTCAGTATTTTATCTCTAACTCTATTTTTCTTTCATCCAAAAGACATGATTTTATCATAGAAAGATGCATCGTGAAATTCTCTACAAAGTGGCCTATTTTATCTTGGTTAAATACCGTTCGCCGTACTTTAAATTGAAATGGTTTCACTTGGAAAAATGATGAGTACTTTCCAAAAATAGTTATTTTATAGTTTTTCCTAATATCGCTCTATTTGCCATTTCTTAGTAACTTTCGTTTATAGTTTGTTTTAGTTGAGAAGCAATCTGGGTTTACCGATACTCCAGCGATGCCTAGGCTTTCCTACTTGAGTTGAATCGGTAGTTATCGAAATTAAAATGTTATTTTAACAAAAGTCACTAAGATATGGCAAATAAAGCGATATTAGGAAAAACTATAAAATAACTATTTTTGGAAAGTACTCATCATTTTTCCAAGTGAAACCATTTCGATTTAAAGTACGACGAACGGTATTTAAACAAGATAAAATAGGTCACTTTGTAGAGAATTTCACGGTGCATGTTTCTATGATAAAATCATGTCTTTTGGATGAAAGAAAAAAAGAGTTAGAGATAAAATACTGAGGTGGCCATTTATTCTGCCGCACCCGTTATTATGTTTTGGTTCAATTTGTTCAGTTACATATTGATCAATCGATGAACAATTTTTAATTTTCACAACAAAAGATGGACATCAATTTATTTTTCACAATTTTTTTCCAAAGAAATTTGAGATGTGTTCAATAAAATATCCATTTGATGACTCTATATTATATTCGAAACTTGTTCGTTGATTTTCTCTATTAAATGACAAATGTGATTTCAATCGATCTAAGCGAACTTTTTCACAAATACAATTCAAATCATCAAAAAAAAGCTTCGTCTACTTCTTGACGTTTTTGTCACATAATCTTTAGAATTTAAACAAAAATCACTCAACGAAAAAATCAATGATTTATCAACTGAAT
>CAJNOL010005017.1:0-12972 GCA_905250125.1 Rotaria sordida
AATTCTTTTAACTAGAATTGAGTCGAAATTTTGCGGGGTGTGGGTGTTAGTGTGGCAGAACACTAGAATTACACCCATATCCACATTCACACGCACACCCACCACACACCCACACCCACACCCATCCACACCCACACCCACACCCATCCACACCCACACCCCATACCATGGTGAAATTCTTGCAAATATATTACTATATAGTAAGAAACATCGAGAATCAAATGATTTGAGAATACATCCTATTCCGCGATGTTGAACATTGCGGCATCGATTCCGCCCCCGGAATCGATTCCACCGATTCCGGAACCGGATCAACCCCACTTACAATCAATTCCGGAATTTCTCGTATCGATTCCGGAATTAATCGCATCAATTCCGAAATTAATCGGACTGATTCCGGAATTACTCGGCTCGATTCCGGAATCGCTCACTGTCATTCATTCTTGCCCTCACCCTCACATTGGCTATTGCGCTTAGAGCAAGTGAGCGATTCCGCAGAGGAATTCCCGGAATTGAATTGAGACGGAATCACTAAGAATCCCACGGAATTCTGCGTAATTCCGGAATTGGAAGAACCGATGCCGGATCCGGGATTGCAAGAACCGATGCCGGATCCGGAATTGCAAGAACCGATTCCGGATCCGGAACTGGAAGAAGCGATTCTGGATCCGGAATTACAAAAAGCGATTCCGGATCCAGAATCGCTGCTTGCGATTCCGGATCCCCAATCCCTAACTAGCATTCCTTGTTGCCCTCACCCTCACATTGGCTATTGTGCTTACAATAAGCGAGCAACTCCGGAGAGGAATTCCCGGAATTGAATTGAGACGGAATCACTAGGAATTCCGCGAAATTCCTGGATTGGAAGAAGCGATTCCGGATCCGGAATTGCAAGCAACGATTCCGGATCCAGAACCCCTAACTAGAATTCCTTGTTGCCCTCACCCTCACATTCGCTATTGTGCTTAGAACAAGCGAGCGATTCCGCAGAGGAATTCCCGGAATTGAATTGAGATGAAATCACTAGGAATTCCACGGAATTCCGCGGAATTCTGGAATTGGAAGAACCGATTCCGGATCCGGAATTGGAAGGGGCGATTCCGGATCCGGAAGTGGAACATGCGATTCCGGATCCGGAATCCCTAACTAGCATTCCTTCTTGCCCTCACCCTCACATTGGCTATTGTGCTTTGAACAAGCGAGCGATTCCGCAGAGGAATTCCCGGAATTGAATTGGGCCGGATTCACTAGGGATTCCGGAATTGGAAGAGGCGATTCCGGATCCGGTATTGGAAGATGCGATTCCGGATCCGGAATTACAAAAAGCGATTCCGGATCCGCAATCGGAGCTTGCAATTCCGGATCCGGAATCCCTAACTAGCATTCCTTGTTGCCCTCACCCTCACATTGGCTATTGTGCTTACAATAAGCGAGCAATTCCGGAGAGGAATTCCCGGAATTGAATTGAGACGGAATCACTAGGAATTCCACGGAATTCCGGAATTGGAAGAACCGATTCCGGATCTGGAATTGCAAGCAACGATTTCGCATCCGGAATCGCTTCTTTCAATTCCGAAATTCCGCGGAATTCCGTGGAATTTCTCGTGATTTCGTCTCAGTTCAGTTCCCGGAATTGAATTGAGATGGAATCGCCAGGAATTCCACGGAATTCCGGAATTGGAAGAACCGATTCCGGATCCGGAATTGGAAGGGGCAATTCCGGATCCGGAAGTGGAACATGCGATTCCGGATCCGGAATTGCAAGCACCGATTCCGGATCCGGAATCGCTTCTTGTAATTCCGGATCCGGAATCCCTAACTAGCATTCCTTCTTGCCCTCACCCTCACATTCGCTATTGTGCTTAAAACAAGCGAGCGATTCCGCAGAGGAATTCCCGGAATTGAATTGAGACGGAATGACTAGGAATTCCGCGGAATTTCGCGGAATTCCTGGATTGGAAGAAGCGATTCCGGATCTGGAATTGCAAGCAACGATTCCGCATCCGGAATCGCTTCTTTGAATTCCGGAATTCTGCGGAATTCCTAGTGATTCCATGTCAATTTATTTCCGGGAATTCCTCTGCGGAATCGCTCGCTTGTCCTAAGTAGAATAGCCAATGTGAGGGTGAGGGCAAGAAGAAATGCCAGTTAGAAATTCCGGATCCGGAATCGTTGCTTGCAATTCCGGATGCGGAATTGCTTCTTCCAATGCCGGAATTCCTAGTGATTCCGTGTGAATTCAATTCCGGGAATTCCTCTGCGGAATCGCTGGCTTGTTCTAAGCACAATGGCGAATGTGAGGGTGAGGGCGAGAAGGAATGCTAGTTAGGGAGTCCGGATCCGGAATTGCGAGTGTGCGGTTCCGGAATTGCAGGCATCGATTCCGGAATCGATTGAAGTTGTGGTGGGATCCAATTCCGGAATCGTTGGATTCGATTCCGGGCGCGGAATCGATTGCACGATGTTGAACATCGCGGAATAGGATGACTGCTCAATGATTTTAAGGAGAGAAAAGAAAGATGTAATCATTATACTAAACGATGAAGTTTTGATTGAAAATAAGTGAACAAGCATCATTGTTCGACATCAGAAAATGCAAAATAGCTTTTGTTGATAGAGAGAAGAATAGGATGAACATCAAAGTAGTTCTTCTCTCGTTTTTATTATTACCTACGGACATTTACAAAAAAAAACAAGATAAAAACAGCTACTACTTTTAAAATACAGTTAACGATTGGAAATCAATTATCTTCTTCTAAATCGACTCTATGAACTTATTCTTCTTTAAAAACTTCTTTTGATCGAGAACATATGTTTATTAATTAATTTCATATAAATTATATTGAATATTTATTTTTTTGTGATACCATGAATTAAATGAAAATTCTAAATGACCAAGACACTTTATGATAATTGATAGAGAAAACGTAACAAAATTCCATATTGAAAAACGAATAGTTTTTCAGGTTACAGTTGTATGATAGTCTATAGATTGAGGAACAAAACGATTTTAACTGACTCCTAAATGAGATAATTAATTAGTTAAAATTAAAAAAATTTTTGTTTTAATGACTTCATTTGTTCATAGACAAAACTTGCAGCTTTGATTTTGTGATTGATATTGATGGGCGTTACATCTACCTATCTTATGAAATCAGCCTTGAATTTCCGACATCATTCACTGTCACACTATGGCATCTGGAAAAAGTGTACCTTCGACAGCATATAGAAGAATCAAAAGAAACAAATTTCAACCTGAAATTTTGTCCATAAGTAGACTTCATAGTCCATAGAATACCCACAAATTTCTAGTCAAAACGGATGCTTTCTTCTCGAGATACATGTTCATCAATTGTATTTCGAACAATAAATCGATAAACAACAACTAGTTTTGTTTGTCCTATACAATAAGCACGATCTTGTTCTTGAATATCAATCATTGGATTCTAATATTAAATTTAAAACTCAAAAAAAAAATGATCAATTATAACTTCATATAATACCCAATCGCCCAATCTAAATTGAATAAAACCACTGTACTAGCTCCCATTAAATGCAAACCTAAAATCCAAGTTTTTGTGCTTATCAAAAAAAAAAGAATACATCGGGTCTTTATTGAATGTTGTAATCTAAAAATAAAATTTATTTAGTTTTTCAGATTAATTCAATTGAAAACATACAGCATCAATTCTTTCTTCAAAATTTTTATTACCATCAAATATTATATAATCATAATTTTGATGTTCACATATTGCTTCAAGTACGTCAAGAAAAGTCATCAATATTGAAAAGATCAAAACCTATAGAAATTCTTTAGATTTGTTTTTTCTCATATTGATTTGAATGTTTCACTTTATAATTTGTTTTACTTAATTTTACAAGCATTTTATCTAATAAAATAAATTGTCCGCTATTTGTTATTAATTCTTCATTAATAATTAATTCTGCATTTGCATCTTGTGGTGCATCAAGTAAATATGGATGTGTACAAGCATGAAGAAGCAGAAATACGGCACTACAACCTCTCATTTTCTTTGCAATAATATCTTCTCTAAAGTATTAAATTCTTTTATTAAATTATTTTTAAATGAAATATTTCATTACTTTGGTTTCAATGGAATATCGTCAGGTTTACGTTGACTTCTTCATCGTTGAGTACCATCAAATACTACTACAAATTCATTTATTTTATGCTAAGAAGAAACAAAATTGAATTTGAAAACAATTTTTCTTGTTTTACATCTTTTATATAATGACGAATAATTTCATCGACGACTTTATTATACCACTTAACTTAAAGATTTGTTATTTTCGTATACACCTTTATTTCTTTTTCAGGTGGTAAACATAAATTAACATCATTTTTTTTCGACAGCATAAAATAAATGGAATAAAAATCTATATAAAAACAACTATTGAACCATCAATTGCATCAGGAATGGATAGGGAATTACAGGTTCTTCTGGATCAGAATCAAAAAGACATGCACACACAACTACCTACAGATGGGACTGATTCGATAATTTTTATTTTACTTGATGAAATATTGATATTAAATAGATCGTTCTTGTTCTTTTTTTAAATTCATATTTGTATTATCAATTTCAAAATAACGTTCAAATACTTTCTTTAATTAAAAAAGAAATGTTTTTTTTTGTATTAAAGAAGATAACTATGAAGATTTTCTTAGAGGCTCATGAAATATTTCTGATAAAAGGAAATTCATTAATGAAAACATTTCATTAATATTATTTTGAATAAGTATATCAGTTAATAAAAATCGAACACCTATTTGAATACAACGAAGCATTGACATTTAGGATTTTTTAATCAATGGCCTTTATCAATAACTAATGATGGCCATTGTTCTCGTTTAAGAAACATTCTAAAATGATTTTTATCAAAAATTTAAATGTATCTTTCCATTAATTTTTTGTCGATTATACATAATATGATCAGTTGTTGTTAAAACAATCGGCGCTGATTCTTTTTTGTTTGACGATATTCGTTCATTTGACTACGAAATTCAGCTAACCTTTCTTTATTTCCATGATAGACCACGCAAGTAATCTGAAAACATTCATTTAAAGATTTCCCCGATATTTGTCTTTTTTACCTATATTCGGTGCAAATTCAGTACACCAATTTGTAAGTGTTGATAGTGGTGCAATAACAAGAAATGGACTAGGTGCACTATCTTCAATTAAGATTCAAATAAATGCAATTACTCCAACTGTTTTACCTAGTTTAGCAATTAAAAAAACAGATTTATCAAAAGAAATTGTTATTTTCTTACGAAAATTCATTTCATCAACAAGAATTCTCTTAATAGCAATTTCATGTAATATTCATAACCGTTCTAAACCAACTAATTGATCTCTAATAAATATAAGAAAAATAAAAATTTAAAGGACAGGGGCGTATAAGACCGTAATTTGACCCATTGGACTTTTCACACGATATCCAGTACAATCATATATAGGATGAAAGAGCTTCAACTGACGAGTACTTTCCAATACATTTGAGGACTTCCTACCTTATCATTTCGAATGACCTTATTGTGAATACATAGTAAGGACATCATAGTCTTTCAGATTAGTTTCCTCTATATAAATTCAAGAAAGTCAGCTTCAATTATACCTCATCGAATAGCTCTTCTCACGGGCTACAAAACCCTGTAGTTTTTAAAATTAAAAAACGGTAGACCCATCAAAAAGTCCAAGACCGCAATGTAAAAACTACGTCCATTTTTACGGTGAGTGTGGGTATGGAACAGAGACGGAACCGGTCTAGCTTTACCCTGGTGGCTACTCTACCGGCTCGAAAAGATCAGACCGCACCGGACCAGCGGGTATACTGGTAAAACCGGTCTAGACCGGTAAAGTCGGTCTACCAGTTAAAACCGCTCTATCGATAAAAGCTGATCTGACCTGTCTACCGATAGCAAATTGGATACTGACAATGTGTCACCTCATCAGGAAAAATCCACCTACCGATAAAACATCAAACTAAAGACAACAGGCTGAGAATTAAAATAATACCTTTTTCAATAGTATCTCTGGAGGACAGCCTTCGTACCTTCACGTATACAGTCTTTACGATTCGTTGTTGATAAGAACAGTCTCATTGCAGGATATTGTAGAAAGTGTTTCTTTAACTAATTTCTGTGTGATCAGAGGAATTAACCTTGGTGTCTGTTGATTTTTGTTAAGTGGATAGCATCAAGAAGCAGGAAAGTTCAAGACGCACTCTTTAATGAGACTGGTTTAGACCGGTACTGGACTCCATCATCCGGTTACTAGTATCGGTTCTCTCGTTTGAGGTGTGGGTGCAGATGAAAATATACAATACATCCACACCCACACCCCTATCCCCACCAACATTCACATCTACGTCCACACCCACGGTATAAGTGGCCGTAATTTTTATTTTGTGCTATTGGACTTTTTTATGGGCCCACCTTGTATAATTCCAAAAACCGTAGGAGTTTGTAGCCTATGAAAAGCGCTATCAAATAAGCTATAATAGAAGCTGGCTTATACGAATTCTTAAGAAAATCATTAATCAAATATGTTACAGTATATGTAAAAATTGGCATAGTTTTTACATTGTGGTCTTGGACTTTTTGATGGGCTTACCTTTTTTAATTTTAAAAACTATAGGGTTTTGTAGTCCATGAGAAGAGCTATCCGATGAGGTATAATTGAAGCTGACTTTCTTGAATTTATATAGAGGAAACTAATCTGAAAGGCTATGATGTCCTTACTCTGTATTCATAATAAGGTCATTCGAAATGATAAGGTAGGAAGCCCTCAAATGTATTGGAAAGTACTCGTCAGTTGAAGCTCTTTCATCCTATATATGATTGTGCTGGATATCGTGTGAAAAGTCCAATGGGCCAAATTACGGTCTTATGCGCCCCTGTCCTTTGTGACTAAAAACGAATGTGAAGCCACAGCATTACGACGAGGACAAGAAGAAGCTGCAGAAGATGATCGAGAACATGAACGACGAGAAAACGATCATCATCGACGTAAAAAAAGATAATCAAATATATCAACCAAGTACTCCAAGTAATTCTTTTATATTTCCGTTATTTTTCTCATTCACATTAGTATTTTTCTTGCGACTTTTTGTTGGAAGCTAATGAAGAACGTGAAGAAGCAGCTGTCAAGGAACGATATCTTGTCATTGCTAAAGTAAAATATATTTTTGTCCTTCATTGATTATAATCCACTCTATAAAGAAAAACATCAAATACAATTTTTTGGTCGTGGTCGTATATCTGATATTGATATTAATAAATGCAAAAAAAAAGATCAATCGAAGTTTTATAGTGATTTTGCTTGAAAAACGACGTACACAAGAAGAAAAAGATCGAGCAATATAAGCTATATCTATAAAAAAAAGAAACAACCAAGAACAATTTTTTCTTATTCATTTTTTTGTAGAGTTTATCTTCAATCTTATTGAGAAAAACATTGTTAGGATGAACGTAGACTTGAAAAAAGCATTGTTGATGTTATTAAAACTACTAGTTATAAGGTAATTTTAATTTTCTAAAGTGAAAAACATATATTTTCGACGAAAATATTTCATACTAGTTTAAATCAAGGTTTATGTAGCTTTCTCTTAGACTCTAGCGAAGTGGTTCAAAGATCAGAGATCAATGAGCATGTTTTTCCTAGTAACAAGAGGAGGAACGGCGACGGAAAAAGGCGCTGAATGGCATTAATAACAAGACTTAGACTGTTCTAAAATATTTCAAAGTCTTTCTCGAAATTCGAACGGCTACTATACGTTTGTGAAAATTTTAAATAGTACAGTTTTTTTAATGTTTTGTGCAGGTGATAATTTATATTCCAGATGTCAAGAATAATAAGTAATGATTCATTGATTTGCCATAGTTGTCATATGATTAACATATAAAGAATGAACTGATCATGTTTTAACTTTTATAGATACATATAACAGACTTATTTACTAATTAAATCAATGGTTAAAATAATAATAAAAAACGGAATATTAAAATAAAAAGCAACAAGGCAAACAAAAATTAGAGAGTCAATAAAAAATAAATAAGGCCAATTGTTTCCCTAGTAGTTGATTACCTTTTGAAAACAACAATAATACCTACTAGCGATTATTCACTTAACCTATTCTATATTAATTATAATGCAGCAAAAGAACACATATGAATTACACACGTTAGTCTCAAAGGAGCTGTGATGACAAGGTTTTTTTTTTAATAGAAACCAACACCAATTCAACGACAAGCTATTCTAATTGGTTTACAAAACCGAGATATGATTGGTATTACAGAGATCGGTTCTGGTAAGATAGTAGGCAAATTAATTTTTATTGATATGTTTTCTTTTTTTTAATTGATGTTGTTAGTATTCCTTTACTTGCTTGGATTCGATCATTATCAACCGTTGATAAGTAAGATGAATTTCTTATTAATGAAATAAATGAAAACATTTTTTTTAAAGATCTCTTGATGCTGATCATGAATCATATGCACTTATTCTAGCACTAACTCGTGAATTAGTATAACAAATTGAAGAAGGAACAGTTCAATTCGAATAAGTACGAATTTCACATTTATTCAAATGGATATATCACAAGACAGAATAGAACTCAGTTCAGTTTTAAATTGTTCTAGGCGAGATTAAAATTTTGATTTGAACTAGTTCAGATTGAAATATTCGAAATATTTTACATTTGTATCGAAAATACCGTTATGTTGGTCGTGAAAATAAGAATTCTTTTGCACGTCAAAACAACTTGATAGAGAAATAAAAATATACTAAAAAAACAGGTTTTACATTTCGGATCATTGTTACAGTGGCCTTTTGCTATATTCTGCTTTTGATCAAATATGTTTCATGCTTGTTTGAATTTAATGCTAGAGCAGACACTGATATCATTTTAGAATTGGCGTAGATTTTCTGAATGATTTCTACCTCTGTTCAAACATTTGGGCTATGCCTTTATTGTCTAGTAAATTGGTTTTAGTTTACCTACTACAGATAGCCTGATCACAAGTAAGTGCCTAGAAATTTTCCAGATAGCAATCTATGATAACGAAAAATATTTCTTCACACTCACTATAGGTATGCTCTTCTTCCCAGAATGATTAATCTGACTGTCGAATTCGATAGAATCCTAATAAAAGAGTTCTTCAATCGAAATTCTCATAAATTCCGATGGATTTATAATTAGCATGATCAAAATTGTTCTCAAAACTATTTGTAAATTATTTGGTGATGACTTCTAGATCATTCTATCATTTTGAACAATTGTGTTGTCCGCAAGTATAGAACATTCGTATTCTCTTGTGAAAAAACTTAATGAAGTTTCTTGCCAATTTTTTTTACATGGGTCGTCTCCAGATTTCAATTTGAACTAGGATTATTTAAAACTGAACTGAGTTCCATTCTGTCCTACGACATATTTATTGATTATTATTAGTTGTTTCTTATCATAGATATGGTTTTCGAAGCTGATATTAAATATATTCTTGAATATTCACTAGTTACAAATCAAAATTCAGATAATGAAGTTGCAGGAGATACAAAATAACGAAAAACAAAAATGTTTTTCTTTCTTTTATATTAAGAGATTTTGCTTCAAAAGAAAAATATCGTCAAACAATGATGCTTACAGTAACAATGACATCAACTATTGAACGTTTAGCATGTACACATCTTCGTTGTTGTTCAGCATATTTTTATGTTAGATCAATTGGTAATCATCTAGCTGAATGTGTTGAACAAATTTTTATTTTTTAATTTTTTTTTAATTTTATTTATTTCTATTAGGATGGAAAATGTCAAGAAAGTCAAGATTTAGCTTTTTATTCAATTAAAACAAAGTCAAAAAGATATTCTTGTCGCAATAGATGTTGCTGATATAAAAGATGTTTCACTTGTATTAAATTATGATATGGCTAAGATAATTCAAGATAAAAAAAAAAATTCATAAAAAAAGGAAATAAATATAATTTGAATTATTTTAGATTATATACATCGTATTAGTCGTACAGGCAAAGCAATAACTTTTTTAAACAATAGAAGATTCAACTGTATTTTATAAATTAGAAGAAGTTATACTTGAATTACCTGTATCACAATGTCTATCTGAATTACTTAATCATCCTAATGCACAACATAAACTTAATTTGATATTTCATTATTTATTTTTTCATTAAAATTATGTGTTTACTTAAATAAAAAAGACATTATTTCTTGTATTTGTGTCTCGTGCTTTTTTTTGTGTTATTATTGTGTATTATTAGTAAAGTATCTGATAAAAAACAAAATAACGACCTATTATGTATTTACTTATTTCATGAAAATGAAAAAGGTTTTTTTTCTTTCTATTGTATGACGTTTATTACTACGACAAACATGTTCTTGCTGCACAATCACATGTTGAAACAAATCTCGTATTAGGTTTCTCTTTTTTTATGCGCTGAAAATTCTATTCAGATTGATATACTTGTTCTGAAGTAAATAATAATCAACAATTTTGTACATATTTGACCGAAATCTGTAATGATTCTAATAATGATGGTTTACGAAATATTATTGACACATAATGTTTAAAACAGGTTATTCGAATATTTTCGAAATTTGACGTCAACATATTATTTTTTCTCCATTCGATGTGATGGAAGAAGATTGATAAACAAATAAATTAATAATAATGATAATATTACAAGTAAAAAACAAAAATATTTCTTCTGTTTTTTTCTGAATCATAGTTCATCATATTATTCCCGAATTAATTCTTAAACAAATGAAAAATTCTGGCAAAGAATCTGTTGATGTATCGAAATATTTAATTGAAGTATATCGACCATGTCATAATGAATTAGCAAAAGATTTTCTCGAGCGGCTGATATGATATTTGATGCTTTTGTGTTATTCGATCATATCTTAATTGAAAACAAAAACAAAAACGAACGGTATAATTAAATAGAAATTTTCATTATTCATTTTTATATGTTTTTTTCTTTCGTATTCTGAACAGAGTTGTATATGAATCGTATAAGATTCTTTTTTAAAGAATTGAAATTTATAACTATTTAACTTAAGTTTCTTTTTTAAACTAAATCGATCTTTTGAACTTCAATAGTAACTTATCGAAGATGTGGTTGTTACTCACATGGATGTAAGAAAATAATAGTTTTTTTCGTTTTCATAATAGTGAAAGTAAATCTTTTGCTTTTATATAAATTGGCAGCAAGAAAAATATAAACTAATGTATCGACTTCTTCAATATAACATTGAATGAACGATCAGTTTCAACTGGCATTTGATAGGCATGATATAAAACTTTGAATTCTTATGTAAAGATGTTCGATAATTTCCGTTACTTAAGAATGTTGAACAGATCGAGAATCGGTCTCATTAGAACTTCGAGTGCCTAGAAGAGATGCAATTAAGGTGGCCATAATCATTTTTAAAACAAAATATGAGAAAATAGTTGAGCTCATTCATACGCTATACACTACAGTTGACACTCGTGTGTTTCTCCAGCAAAGAGAAATATATATATTCTTCACTTATTTTTTCCTTAATGCAACAAGAGTTAAATGAACATTATCTCACGATTAATCGGACTTTCTTAAATGAATATGACTTTACTTTGTTTATAAAATGGAAATTCTATGTTAACAATTACAGGTATCAATTTCTTCGAATGAAGAAAATAACAATCGAGTGGAAATTAAAGAGATTTCATTTTCTTACATCTACGTGACAACCAGGATCTCCCTTTAGGCAAGCCATGAACCCGAAACCTTTCAGAGTTTTCTTAGTCTCTTTAAGTCCTACTTATAGCCTCAAATATGAGTTCGAACGATGTTCGACAAGGGTGGGTGGGTGTGGTGTGGATGAAGTGAACACTAATGCCCACACCCATACCCACACCCACACCCTCTTCAGAAACATACAACGAACCTTGGTTGTCCTTGATTATCATTGTTCGACCAACTTTGGACTCGTTTGTTGTAATTGACGCAAACAAGAATCGTTCCATTTTTGTCGACAACAACGCTTGATGGATTAATAACTGGTTACTTTGATTTCCTTCTCCATTGCCACCGGGTACAATGATACCACTTAAACTTCCAGTCTTCCATTTGACTACTCATTCATTTGAAGTATCTGCAATATAGAGATCATTATTCTTATCGACAAATAATCCCCACGGAGTATTCAATTAATTCAATTCGTTTCCTTGTCCATTTCTCACGACCGCCGTAATCGGATGTGAACTCCATGTTGCACTCGCACGTATACCATCATCAGGTATCGGTGGTGCAGATTCTAAACAATGGAACGACAAATGTTAGAGATCGATTATTTTTCATGCTTACTTGTCGCGTGTGTCATCGATAGACACATCGATTCAGATGCCATATTGTTCGGATAACATACTGGATGACTTAGACAACGTGGATGTTTGACACATACATGATTCGGTTGATAACATGTTCTATTATCAGCAGCACACGAAATCAATTGAGAACACGTAACATACAGATATCCACAAGTAGCATTAGTGTCTGTATCTGCCAGAGAGAGACAACCACATGCAACGTTCAATGAACATTGATCATATTGAAGAGCACCTTGACATGACTGACTTTTGACTTGATCTAGTCAAACTCAGAATTGAAAGAAGATAGTAGTAGGCGTGTCACTTTATATTTTCGTTTAATTTAATTTACGAGTAAATTAAATTAACACATTCACCCCGATATGAATATTGGTTTTTCATAATCCGTGAAAAGTTTCATTTCTTTATTCAGGACAATTGTAATACTTCAAAAAAGTTTTTATCAGCGTTTCTCTTATGAATATGAGCTATGAATATCCCTTTATCAGTAGTAAAATAACCAGCCTCTTCCGTCAAAATATGGCAGAGATATTCAATTTTTTCTGCCCTAAAGGAAGTTTT
>CAJNOL010005018.1:0-12968 GCA_905250125.1 Rotaria sordida
TTTTCGCTAAGACTAACGAAGTCTACAGGCTGGTTTCGTGATCTTATATCCTCAGATCAGTCACAATAAAAAATAATTAAAAGAAAAAAATCGAGCAAGCAGTATAAGCGCTAGTTTTTTTTCTACGTCACAAGTAAAGATTCCTCGCTTTCTTTCATTCAATAAGCCAAAATTACTATACGAGAAAAACTTTTTGAGCAACTTCTATCGTTCACAGGCACATATTAGATGAAGGCATCTTGTATCATGAACGTTCTTTATTTCTCTTCTCTTTCTCTTTAAGAAAACATAGGATTAGTATTCTCGACTCTATCGAGTTCTATTTTGGTACAAAATCGAACTGTACTTGTCTTTTCGTTGCTGACCGGCAGTGTTGTCGCCATTTCCATTATTCTCCTAGCTTCTTCTTCATCGTATTTCAAATGTATGCTCAAGAGATTTATTCGAATCCAAATACAAAAACGATTGGTTGCTCCAAAGTTTCGACCATCAGAGACGGATACGTTCGTATCTTATTATTAAAATTTCCTTTATCATATGCAAAAAAGCAATAATGAGTTATTAGCAAAGATCCTCCAGAACAATTGCATATCGTATAGGAAGTGTGTGGGGTGTGGGTGTGGGTGGGTGGGTGGGTGTGTGGGGTGTGGGTGGGTGTGTGGGGTGGGTGTGGATGTGGGGTGGGGTGTGGGTGTGGGTGTGGGGTATGGGTGTGGGTGTGGGTGGGGTGGGGTGGGTGTGAGTGTGAGTGTTAAAGAAGCATAAGACAACACACACACCCACACCCACACCCACCCACACCTACACCCACCCACACCCACACCCACACCCACACCCACACCCACCCACACCCACACCCTGTTCTGGTGATTTGTGAATAAATTTTCGTATTCATTTTCTAAATTTTAAAACTGAAAAAGTCAACGAGTTTGAATTTCAACTTACACAATTGTTAAATGAATACACTTAGATTTTGTGTGGATTGAAATTTCATTATTAAATGATTATGTGAAGTAAATTTCTTGATTGTTTTTTTTTAGTGTCTTAGTTGATTATCACAATAGTTTATTAGACTTATTGGAAGATGAATTAAAAAATAATGAAAATCATACTGTTGGTTCTCTGAGAAACTTGATCAAAGAATTAACATCAAAAAATATCTCAATTTTACAAATTGCAAATGATAATACAGGTGTAATTAATTTAAATGAAAAAGATTGTCTATGGATTGAACAATTATCTCAAACAAGTCTTATTAATAATAAAGAACAATATTTCATTACATCAGGTTCACGATTAAAGTTTGATTTTGTCTATATTCAATCACAAATTATTCGAACATATCTTCTATTTTGTCGTATTGACTATCGTCATTTAATTGAAAAATATCAATGTCATACAAAAAGAAAATCAATAACAGTTATTGAATATTTAAATCTCGATAAAAAATATTTGATTCGATTAAGTAATGAACAACTTGAAAATGAATGGAATCATTTGAAAGATATTTTATTAGATAAACTTTATTATTCTCATAATCTTCTAAGACAAATAGCATTAACATTAAAAGATCAACAAAATAATTTTTCAACAAATAATCTCTTTGAATTTATTAGAATGATTGATTATGATAATGATATTCTCCAACGATTAGAACAATATGAAATAAAAGATTTTTAATTATGTTATATTGATCATGTTATTGAAATCTACAAAGAATCTATTAGTGGATTTCAACATTTGTCTACAGATATTCCATCATTACTTCGAGTTCGTATTGATTCTGAAGTAAATGAAGAATTGATTCAAAAATTAAATGACAACATATTTAATACGGATGACAATAATGATATAGACAAAATTCAAATAAAAATTCAAATAATTACAAAATTTCTTAATGAATTAAAAGATATTGAAGATAATCTTCAACAAAAATCTACACAATCATTAATTGAAATATGTCAATATTTAGCAATTGATAATCCAATTATTTTATGGTTACCAAATAGAATTAAATGTGAAAATTATGTTGATCTTTATATTCATTTAATTTCTATGAGATCAAAACTTCAAGAAAAAAAATTTAACATAGAAAAACAACAAATAAAATTATGGAATGAAAATTTTAATTCATATGAACAACAAGATCAATCAGAAAATCATTTTTATCAATATTTAAATTTACAATATAATAATGAACAAATATCTAATGAAAAACAAAATACAAATGAAATAAACACTTGGAAAATTACTTCAGAATCAAACTTTGATTTAAAAAATCAACATTATTTACATCATATAGATTCATCTGTAAATCAACAAGGAAGTAAATCTGAAGATTTCTCTGAAAATGATATTAAATATATATCTTTAATGACATTAAATTTAAAATCGGTTCCATGTTCATCATCAATATTTTTTCAACAAATACATAAATATCGAGAAGAACCATCAATAAAATCAATTATTTCAAATAAAGCACAAAAATTTACAATTATAAATCCAAATGGAGAATCAAAAACGTATTTATGGAAAAATGAAAATTTTTGTGAAAAATTACAAATATTATTTAATGAGAAAAAATATGATCACGATTTGTTTGTTGTTGTCAATAAAAATGAAATTTTTATTGATTTTACAAAGAATAATTATCGACCATCATCAGATCCATCACTTTTAGAATATTATATTATTGAAAAACAATATTTGATTCAAATTCAAATTCATTTTCGATCAAATATATCTGAATATTTCACTACATCGAAATGTAAAATTTCAACTATTATTCATCATTTTATTGATGAGAAACAACTTGAATCTTCATCATCAGATAGAATTCTTTGTTTCTTTGATGAATTTGGCAAATGTATTGATGATGGAATCATCAATGATCTTTGTAAAACACATCATAAAACAGTATCAATTTTCGTAACAGAAGAAATATCAAATGCTAACATTTTATATGAACTTGCTTTACATTACAATGAAGGTAATAATAATCAAAAGAAAAACTATTGATAGAATTTTTGTCATATCTTTATTTAAATACTGACTACGATTCCTTGAATAGTTTTTGATCCATTACAACTACCAAAATCATCTTTTCAGTATCGTTTAAATCAATGCTGCAGATATTGATCTGTATAACTTTCTTTAGATTTGAAGAATTTGTTCATAAATATTTCAAGATGAATAAAGAATTATTCTTGTTACTCATTTCTAGAACTTTGAATAATGACCTATGTTCAAATTATACCAATAACCAATCGAAAGAAAATTGGATTTCATATAAAATTTTCACAGTTTAGAATATTTCTATTGAATCATAAATATAACTGGTAAGGATAAAAACTTGGTATTTTGAAAATATTCATGAAGAACTTCTTCAAATCTTAAGAATATTACAGAAATCGAGATAACTAATATTGTTATGTCCGATAGTAAAAATCCAATTTTGACAACTATAAATGATTGATAGTGACTCAAAAATTCATAGTTAAAATTTTAGAAAATATTCAATCATTGTTTTTTGTTTTCTATAGATCAAAATCAAATGATGAGTTTATTTTATTCAACAACAAAATGGCAACAAATTAATCTTTGGCTAAAAACTCTTTTACATATAATTGATCCTTCTGTTGATGATTATATGTTTTTAATCCGAGAAAAGAAAACAATTCTCGATAATGATCAAAGTATTTTATCAACATTTGATCAAACAGAATCAATGATAATCGATATTATTAATTGAAATATTGTAACTAAAGTTCAGTTTACATTTGAAACAAATAATTACTCTATTTATGCTTTAAAATCAACGAAAATTTCTTCTTTATTAAATAATGAAAATGTTCTTGAATACTTTAATTTAACTGATCTATCTTCTGATAATTGTCTTATTGTCGTAAAAGGAAATAATGAACATACATTAACAAAAGAGGATCTTGAAAAATCTATCGATACTTATTGAATTATTGAAAATGAATCAATTCATTGTCAAATAGTGACCTTAGTACAAATAACAAAATATGACGATGAAGAGCAAATAAAAGTTCCTTTATTAAATAGAAATATAACTATTGAAAAATTATTACATTCAACAGAAAAATCAATAGATGTTTATAAATATTTAGCTACGAATGATACAAAACGAATTCTTGATTCTAATGAAAAACTTTCAAATTTAAATAAAACAAAATTTATTCTTGTTAAAGAAAATGAAATGTGTCTTGTATTGATAAAGAAATCGAATGATTTACAACTTATTCATGTTACTGAAGAAGAAAGTGAAAAATATCAACGATTTGTTGTTAGTGCTACGATTGCTGATATTAATAAAGAAAATCAACAAGATATTTTACATCAATATCTTTTGTATTCAAATGACTTTGTTCCATCAACTGCCATCCAATTAATAACATTTCAATCAGAATCATTAATTCAATTTATTGCCATTGATCAAAATTTACCAATTACTGTTACTATAAAAAATACTGAAGTAAATAAGTCAATTCAATTCAATTGTAGACTTTCGATAACAATAAAGCGTCTCTATGAAATTGCATGTCAACTATTCTGCTTGAAAAGAGAGTATTATTGTTTAATTATGAATGAAACTACGTTGGATGATGATGATGTCTGTTTAGAAGATATTGATGGAAATACGACTGAAGTTCAATTTAAAATAATTTCTAAAGCATCTATACATTGCCCCATCATGTATGATAATCAAACGGTTATATTACCATGCGATAAAGATACAATAATAATGATCATCGCTAAAGAAACAATGGAGAAATTACACATATCAGAAGATAATATAAACATGTATGAGTTGATAGCATTGGATGATGATCAAACACAAATTGATTTTGACTTATCCGTTGATGATATTCTCGGATCATTTTCCACTGGTTCAACCACAATATCATTTGAATTAAAGAAAAAAATATATATGAAACAAACAATTTATATCACAAAATATATTCCAATACGCTTGACTTTCATGTAGTTCAGAAAATTTTCGAATAAAACTACATTCATACTTTTTATTCTCTCTGAAAAGATTTTTATCTTTTTCATTAATCCATAACTCTATGCACAAAATAATAAAGGTGTAGATGTGAGTGGTCATAATTGAAAGATTACATTGACACTCATAACTCAAAACAAACTGTAACGGAAATGATTGCATAAACAATCATTGACTTATCTATTCGAAAATGAATCAAAATAGGTTATCGTTTTATTTTTGTAATAGTTTACTAAAGGATGAGCCAAAAGTCTTAGGCCCTTTCAGGAAAATTGCTCTTTCTCTCTTATAACATATCCCAAAACGCTCAAACTGCGATATCTAATCTCTTGTTACTAGGCGAATATTACCCTAAGTTTCCATATCTTTATCCCAACTAATAAGGGAACTCAAGGGAAAAAGTGTCAATCCAGAGATACCTATAAAAAATTATCTTTCATCTTAATGAGTTCTATACTGATCGATGACCTGGACATCGCTCTTTCGAATGGTGAAAACCGAAGTTCTCTATGTCATTCCTATCAAAAGTCATTCGAAAAATAGCCACCTGCCTTATATTTTAGCGTCGATATTAGTTCATCTATTATCATGCTTCTATATTCCTAATAATACATAACTTAAAAATTGAATATCTCTGTCCAGGTACGCTATATGCAGCTCATATTTTAAATTCATTAGTTTCTCGTGGAAAGTTTTCTTTTGACCTAAATATAGTCAATCTTTTCGCTTAACAGTTCCCAACCTTCCATTGACAGCTGCTTTGCGTACGGAATATAAGCGTTTATTTTCTGTTATTGGAGAAACTTATGGATCTGGGGACGGCAGGTGCCCATTCAATCTTCCTGATCTTCAGTGACGAGTGCCATTTGGTGTAGAAAAGTTACAAGTCAATGCTGCTGGAATAAATAGATTTGATTTCATCGGTGGACAAGTTATGCATCAGCTAACTATTAATCGATTTCCCCCACGCAATCATAACACATGTTCTCTCTCTACATCATCGAACGGTAGTCATCTCCATTCCATTAATGATCCTGAACATAATCATGAAGGTCACACTGGTAGCCGGGGTATGTCTCTAAAGGGTTCGGAAGTAACCAATCTTCTCATTCTGATACAATACCAATTAGTAGAACTTCTATTAAAATCAACTTAGATGGCGCTCATATTTATAGGATTAACTACGATCAGACAACGTTTGCGTGATTAGGAGAACCATTTAGTTTGATGCAGCTGTATCAAGCAGTTAACTATATAATTGACGCCGGTTGAACAATTCAATGTTTTCAGCTACCTAAGTCATGCAGTCAATCTTTCTTCAAATAAATACGAATTTTAATGCCAAAATGATTAAGGCTTTGGCTGAGAGAATGAAAGTTTTGGTGTGGTTGTGGATGGGTGAGTGGCAATCGGTGTCGATCTTCTCGTTAATCACATCTACTCATCTTTTATGTCACTTTATTGAAATTAAAGAAAGATTTTGACAGGAGATAAAATACGGTATATCACAACATTTAGGGAAAATTCGATTTAGGATTTTAAGGTATGCACATTTCAAAAAGGAGAGTATTTTAAGCATTTGACCATTTCAATAGATAATCATCAAAATGGTTCAGTTTGAGCGATCGGGTAAACAGTGCCTTTTGTAATTTGACGTCCAGTAAGTGTTGGTACTGTGTGGGATATGTTATTTGGGCCTATTCGATGATGTCTCACAATGAATTGACATTTCAAGTACATTTTAATCGTTTGTCGGAAACGCGGTGATGAAAGAAGAAATATGTAAAAAGATGAAGCGTAATTCATAGAAGCGATAGAAACAGTCAACTGACTGATGAGAAGTATAATGGACATTTGATCGAAGTTTTCTGTTTCACTATCTCCGAGTGTAGCAATCGCATAAATGTTAAAACCGGCTCGAGGAAGTGTGCAAAGTGTACTTATAAGAGTTTGAGTTAACATCATTCTTGTCATTTGTTGTTCCCACATTGATAGACGAGTTTGATTTGGTTGTTGACGAATATGAGTCACAAGACGAATATTACGATATGTCAATAGTCCAAACAGTATTAGAACAGTTAGAGGAAGAATAACAGTCAGAATGGGAGATAAAACGAGAACTCCTATTTGTATAAAGAGATCGTCCGTAAACCAACAACCGAATGTTGGTGGCACAAGATCACAATACACGAGAAAAGGAACATTTACAAGTGACCAAAAAATAAACGGAATAGGAAAGAGACAGCGAGCAACAGAAGTCGAGCTCAATTGCCGTATTCGAGCCGATTGAGACGTACATGCCCAACGATCAAATGCAGACAAACAAAGAAAACTCATTGCAGCAGACACCATCATTTGAATCCCAAAGACCAGTAACTTACAAGCAATGGATGAAACCGATACTGATGTCGATGGAATTATTTGAAAAAGCAGAATCAATAAGACATTGATATCAGCTACTGATTGCCCCACAACATAATAAGCCAATGGAGATCGACGAAATGTTTTTACGCCAAGAAATATTATCACATTAAGACAGGTCGCTGGAACTCCGATTGAAAACAAAACAATTGGACTCCAAAATCCGATTTGAAGAGCTATTTCATACACTAACATTTTTGTCTTTTAAAAAATTGAACGAACAATTGCACGATTACTCTTCAGTCATAATAAAATTATTTAAATGCATTCTTACGATTTAATTATCCTCCATATATATAATTCCCATGACGTCTTCAAAGAATACTTAATTTGGATGCTGTAGAGGAGCATTCAGATATGTCAAAAGCAGTTAGATATCAAGAACAAAACACCCATCAGATTCTTTCAAACAAAAATAGAATCATCAACATCTTGTCAAATATCATTTCCTTTGACTGAAGCCAAACGCCTCCTTTTTATGCGTAGTTGTAACTCGTACATCATTCAATCAGTCATTTGATATAAGAGATCTAGAACAGTTGATCGCTCGGACACTTGCTCGCAAAATATAAATTAGAAATAATATGTGACAAAAACATTACTGATGATGTTATGGAAGATTGAACAGAGAAGAATATACCAAAATTAGAAAAATAATACACCAGGAATTCAACAATAAGCATCACACAATTTCGAATAAACATAAGAGAACAAAATTTCAGATTTTATAGAGAAAGCAAATGTCGAATCAATATTAATTGGTTGGAAATGTTTACATGCGGATTTTCTATAGATTTTCGAAGTCATTTATTTAATTATTCTTGTTTTTCTACTGGTAGTTGTGTTCCTTTCATCGCGTTAATAATGTCCGAATGTATGTTATTTTCTTCTGTCATTCATTTATCCAAATGTCTACTTTTGATAGAGTAACTGACATTATCGCTTTTCGTGAATTCATTCTATTAATCTGTGCGACTTATACATATATATTTATCGTTGAGCAGAATTTGTCATTATATTAGAATCATTAGTTGGAGAAACATTGAAACAATTAAATCGATTAGTTTATGATGCTGATGAATTCTGATAGCCAAAATTAGTTTATTGTGACATCTTATTTCATTGTTTTATTTAAAATTGTTATAAACGCCTACAAAATGACCAAGTGTTCTAGGAAGTGATTGCTCCGAGCGACCAAATGTCTGCGTGCAACTGTATGTTTGCCGATATACATAAATGACCAACTAGATCGTTTTCTGTTCGTTCTCAAAGCTCTAAGATTTTTTCTACATCGAATTATTTGTTCGGTTGTATTTATGTGAATAATTTCTCTCATAAAATATGTTCAATTCGTCATAATCATATTGGTCAAAATGTACAAAGTATTACGTGAGAAGAAAAAAAAATGTCTTTTTTTCCAAGGATCATGATAATGATAGATAGTTTTCATTGAAAATATTAAAGACAAACCATGAATGATTTTCTTAGAATGAATTCATTTAACAAACAAAATATTTATTGATTGAAAGTCGTTGCAAGAATATGTTTGCTACGACGAGTGTTGACGATGAATTTTCAAAGAATACCATCAACTATCTTATATTTATTAGTGCTCTTACAATTATTTGTGTTCAACAAATAGAAAGTAGAAATATTCTATTGTTTGACATAAACCAATTTTAGATGATGATTGCTTGTTGAATACATTCAATGACGTTGATATGTCAAGACTTGCTAGAGATTATTGATCCATAATATAAATAATATAAGACTCTCTGGGAGCTACCATGGCGAGCGAGAATCATCTGAAAATGACAATCCATGACATACAGGAAAAAGTTCAATACAAGAAAAACAACTAATTCGAATATGCCATAAATTTTTTATCCATTTTCATGATTTAATTCTCGTTGGATGTCAAGTCTCTGATTCGTATTGAATCATTCAAATTAAATGAATTGTTGAGTAAAGCTCAGATTGTTCTTGAAAGTCTTTAGAAAATATTATCAAAAGGATATTAATCAAAAGTAATAATTTCGAAAAAAATGAAATAACACATAGGCTATTCGTTCAAATTCCTTAACTGAGAGAGAGTAATGATTGAAAAATTCCAAAAGAGTCTCTGTGAGTGTTCATATTAACGAAGAGAAGTCTATTATTTCATACTCAAACTCTCTTAGCACACATCATAATGATAGAACTATTGATGCAAATTCAATGGCTTGTACAATCTATACTTGAGGTCATGCATTGTTCGAGCACACCTTATGTTCTAACCATTGCTCTAACAGTGATTATCAATGAAAATACTTTTTCTAAACTAGAAACAATGAAAACCTATCGATCAACTATGCTAAAAACAAAAAAAATCTACACATTTGAGACTGTGTAGTGTCACGGGACGATTTTCTTTCGAACTTCAAACGCGCAAATTTTATTATGTCGGCAGGAAGTCCAACATTTGGATTCAACATTTCACAATCTTATTACAATGTAACATTTGAATATGTGGTAATTCACGATGTGAGTCTGTGATCAGATGATCTCAATGTATTATTTGAGAACATTTGTCGAAATCAATAGGACAAACGTTGTACCAATCACTATTGAATCAGATTTATCTCTGTGAATAATTTTTTTAAGAGACCTATATAGAGAAGCTAAAGATGATAACCCGGAACTGAACGATTAGTATTGTGTTATTTAGACGCTGCTATAACGGAAGATAAACGTGACGTAGACGATGGTGGTTGTATTTTAGTGTTCTCACATGCACTTTGTAGCTATTATATTTAATCATATTAACTACTTGATGATAGCTCGAAGTACATACGTGCAGTTGGTCATCGATGTTAGAATGCAAGAGAAAGTGAAGATCGAATTTTTTTGTGTTGACTTTGTAGAATGACATAAGACGTAATAGTCTCGGCGTGGCAAAAGAATCGAAAAAGTAGTAATAGTTGTATTTATTTTTCTTTTATTTTTATGCTTCGCTTACAAGCTATTAAGAAAAAAAAACCTACGTTTCAATAGACTTGTGAGTGGATTACTTGTTTTGACAAGAGTCAATCAAATGTCATTGTGCGAGTTCTTTATATAAAACTGTCAACTTTGAAGTAAAATTTTGTTTCTTCAATTGTGGAGACATTTATATTTTTGAAAAAAATTTTTTTTTGTATTCTTAGAACTTCTTGATTGCTAAGTACATCATCAATGTAGAATGTAAAAAGAGCTGAATTTGTCTATGTACATGCAAAATAGATTATTTTGAAATGGCAATTAATTCGAAAAGATTGAAAATATATATCATAAAAAAATGATCTTTTGCGTTATCATAGACCAAGTTCTATAATATAGACATTGCTAGTCGAAAGTTTTGACGGTTTTCAAAGTCAAGCAGGAAATATTACTTCCAATCATGTTTTACAAGACGAGGGTGTGGGTGTGTATATTAGTGTTCGCCTTGACCACACCCACGGTCTGATGAAACATATTTACGAGTTAGTTCGCGTTTTGTGAGTACTTTAGCGGTATCTAAACGCGGACAGATCATCTGAATGATAAATTTGTGTTGATCGTCGAAAACAAATATAAATCTTGTGTTACGATGAGAAGCGGTTTCTTTGAAATGATCATTTTCTAGTGTTATCTAAGCACTATGACAATTTTTTTTATTTCTATGACGGTGTAATTCATTATTGATCGTTATTTTCGTGTTCAATATGTGACTCTGGCTCAATGTTCTTCGCATTTTTCATGAATAAACGTAAGATAATACGTACATTTAATTAGAAATGAGTCTTATTCGATAGCAAGTCACTATGGAATTGATCGGTTTCTAAACAATAATGTTGTTTGTTTTTTCTATTCATTGAATATTCGCTGCATAATCTTAGAAAGGTTGCTGATTTCCTATTGAATATTCTATTTGATAAATTTCATCAGACAAGCTCATATCTGAAGGAAACAAGTTAAAACGGAAAAAGAAGTATACCAATTTCTCGGCAAATTTGTTTTTCATTAGGTTCGTTACAGTAGAGATATTTCATCTGTATCATAAAATAAATTTTTTTAAAGTTAGAAGTCATATAAGATTTATTGCTTTTATTTCTATCAGCAGATGCCAATTATTTGTAATAGCCGCACAAAAAGTAATCTCAAAGCAACAGCTATTGATTTGAAGAACTCGATGACTTTAGTGAGCTTTAATCTTGGAATGAGTCAAAAGCTTTTCTTGAAATACTCTGATTATAAGATAATAAAAAATATGAATCATCATTTTCGACTTCGATTTGGTTTACTTTACATTCAGATCGGATCACCAAAGACTTACCGATCGCTGATAACACTTCTCTTCATACTTGATATTATCCTCATCTACATGTATAGTTTTTAATCATTGGTTTTCATTCAAACATAGAGAATCAAATACATAAATCAAGCCTTCGTTTTTATTTATAATTTTTACTTGAGAGTGATGATGAAATACTCAACAAGTTAAATGAAATCAATATTGTACTTTTTCCAATAGCTTTCAACTACTAATTATCAAATGTCTTATAAGACTCGATCGATTCATGGAATTTTCCTAAATATTTTTCAGATTTGTCAATCGAAAACTCAGAAGAAAAATTTTTCAATTTGTTTGTCAGATTATTATTAGAATTAGGTAGTATTGGTATTAACTACTATGTAAGTGTAGTAATGAACTCGTATCCGTGTCAATAGTTAGAAAGCATGGGTAGTTATCCAACATGTTTGCCAAAGCAAACAAACAAAAATCTTGATTCACTGTGTCATGGCAAACGAAAGTGGACAACATTTCTTTCATCATGATTTGCCACTTTTTCTGTGATTTGATGATTCTTCTCATTTATAGTAAAGGCAAAAGAGTTGTTTTTTGAATTTCATCGTATCAAACATACTAAAAAAAACCAAATATGTAAACCAATCAAATAAATAAAATTTGATAATTCAATGTTGATATAGTATCATTTTTTTATCTATATGTTATCAATACAGAAAAATGTTACCAATGATGATGATGACACTGCTAGTAGTCATTGTAATTACTATCCATTTCAAAATAGAAGATGGGTGATTGTGAGTTGAATAACTCACGAGCGCAAACAGCTAGCGACCTACAGTTTTCACTATTAGAAAGAGGACACCGGGGCACATAAATCTATGGAGAAATTTGATTAGTCAGTAGTTGACCAATAGGAGAATCGCCAGTGAGAATTTTCGAGGACAGCTTTTGGAACGCTTTTTCTCGTTGATTTCAAACTTCAATTAAACTACTTGATAGAAAAACTTGTTCTCTTTCGATCTACGCAAGGTCAAGCCCGATAGCTTGGTCCGTTTAGGAGCTACACGCATTTTCCTGAGATGCCCGAAATCGGTCAGGTAACGTTCAGCCACTTCTAAATGAGTCAATTTATAGGTAATCGATAATGCTGAGTCCAGTGATAACTGGAGGGTGTGGGTGTTGGGTGTGGGTGTGGGTGTGTGGGTG